>JACN01083727.1:0-13948 GCA_000787155.1 Scartelaos histophorus | reverse complement strand
TATTTATTTATTTATTTATTATTAATAGTATTAGTATAATTTAATAGTATCAGAAATGAGGTAAAACACCATGAACAAAAAAAGACATATTCATATGGCAAAGGGGCAGTGTTAGCATGTTAGTTGTTGTCAGCCTTATCGTGAAAGCAAAACATTGAACTGGTCTCTGAAAATTGTAAAAATCAATTCTAAACTCAGAGTTGTGTAATTAGGATGCTTGTAATGCATAAGGTATAAGAGGAATAGTTTGGACCATTGCAAACTGGTTCTGTTTTTCATATTTTTAGATGGTAAATCAGACAATTTAAACTATATGCATAATTGAACACACAATAATTACATGAAAAAATGTGGTTTAACATATCGACACCTTCCTAAAATAATCGCATAAGTAATTTTTTCAGGTTTTTCAGGAAACACAAAAAACTCCCCCCAAAATTTAAATTATGGCATTTTTTTTGCCTAAGACAAACTTAAGCAAAAAGTGACTTAGGCGATTATTTTAGGAAGGTGACGACATCAAAACACAGGGCAGGACAAACAAATGTATTTCCCCACAATTTTGATGCTATGGAATAGATTTGATACACAATTCCGATACCGAAAAAAAAAAAGTAAATAACTACTTTTTATTTAGACAATAGAATGTGATTTTCAACACTAGATCTTAGAACTTACATCCCTCGGTCATCCAGGTAGGTTCCATAATGACTTTGTACTCTCATACTTTTTATACAGCTCAAGATCAAGCTAGTCGAGAAAAGTGAAGTTCAACTATTTAGTATTATTATCTGCTCAAATGAGTCTCTAGTTTCAATGATAGTTTTAGTATTGATTAGTGTCTTATTTTTAATACAACCCTCTACTCCAGGTACAAAGTAAGGCTGCCCATTATCTCCTCCTTTGTTTGTTCATTTAGCAAAGCTGCTCTCAGAAACTTTAGCATCACATTGGAAAACCCCAGCATTCATTTCTCCGCCCCTCCTCTTCTTTCGCTCTCTTTTTTTTTTCGTTTTTTTTTTTCCGAATGCACTAAAGGTGATAGAGCAGCGATAATTTGCTTCAGCAGAGGTGAAAAATCCCAGCCCTCCTCCTGACGCCCGCACACACACTCCCCGAAACCTGATTAGCCCGTGTTTATGTGCTAGCTAGCGCCATTGTAATGACTTGAACCAGTTAGCTCGCTACGCCGCCGCGCAAAAAGACAATAAGCTACATCTCAAAGAAAGTGGGGTAAAAGAAGTGAGCAGGGAGGCAGTTTGTTATCGGAGAAGCAATACAATTCTGGCCATACTTTCTCGACTTTTATGAAGAACAAATAATGCATGCGGGAGGGTTGAATGAACTTCTAATATAGCCTAGCAAGATGGTTTAAAGTTTAGCGCCAATTCGAAAGTTGGGTCTTTGTCAGTACTTGTTTTGTTGAGGGGACAATGGGACAGAACTAAATGTAGTATGTCATAACACCTATAATTAGATATTAAAAAAAAAATCAATTTAAAGTGGAACTAAACACTAAATCCACCTTTTTGTTGCTACTACTGTGTATATGGTGTTTTAATAGCATTATGTACTGTTCTTAGAAGAGATGCACCGAAACAATACTAGTACTGGATATCGGCGCCGATATTGAACATTTTAGTAAATTGGATATCAGTCCCAAGATACTGGTCCAGCTGATATAAAATTTTGGTATATAAACTGGTGTAATAAGATAATTTGCTGACCAGTATTGGCCCAAAACACCCTGTAATACTGAACTTAATATTTCAAGACGTAGTACTTCCTCCCCCTCTTCTTTAGTCCACATACGTTGCCCAGTTTAGCACCTCTATTTGAAATGTGGTTGTAATTGGATTTTTACGTCTTTAGTCCCACTTTAACTAATAAAGTGAATTTGAATTTGTCTTGACTGGAAGTGCGATCGGGTAGGTGGCAAGTTTGAACATTTTTGCAATAAAATGAAAATGCAAAGTATCACATTTTAGTTGGGATTACGGCTGCATAATTTTGTAAGAAAATGTCATTACAATTCAGCGCACACCCAGGAGCGGTTATATTGGAGGGAGGATTGAAATATGAACTGCTTAAACTAATACAAGAATCCTTTACAGAGCAGTTAACACACTAAAAATGAAACGTTAAGCTTATTTTAAAGGTGCATTGTGGAACTTTTCTGGTGGAGCGTCAATCAACTGCTTTTCTCCCTGGAGATGTTATTGCTTTTATTTGTCTGGAACGTTTCGCAGCATCACATTAAACCTTTCTATCTTTCTATCTATCATGGAGACCAAACCAGACCAAATTACAGGTCAGATCTGTGGAGAGGCAACCCCGCTCATCGTTAGAATGTGTGTTTTTTAGGTATTTTTGAGCAATAAAATCACCTGTAATTAAATAATTGTACGTTAGATCTGCTGAATGTCACACCGGAACATTCTAAACAGAGGAATGACACATCCGTACAAAAAAGCAGGTGACGGTGCCAAGAACTTTCACAGTGCACCAGCGCAACTTTGAATATGTGTTAATTTGCTTTGGGAAAAAGTGACATAATATATTTAAATACTCTGAACACTTCCTCTTTTATAGTGCTTTAGCAAGTCTTTTTTCTCCATTTAAAAGCGTGTATGTTTAGTTTGCTGGGGACTTTGGACCTAATCCATTACCACCTTTGAGATTTGCTGTAACGATTTGATTGTGATTAAATGTGCAGTCTTAAGTTTTATCCATTACCACCTTTGAGATTTGCTGTAACGATTTGATTGTGATTAAATGTGCAGTCTTAAGTTTTAATTTAGAGACCATTGATACAAGTCCATCACACTACAGAAACCATAATGGTAAACTTTTAATTGTTTAAAGAGGGGGCTAAATCTTTTTTTCTACCATGACATAACATTGTGTTCTCCTCAAAAACATGCCAGAAGAGGTTTGAGAAATTTAGTGATCTCTCCCGCACTATTCAAACCTTTTTATGAAACGCAATACGAGCCTGTTCAAAGCTCAGCCCACAAACCTATGTCTGCAATTGTCCATAAATATACAAAAGCATGATACAAAACTATACACTTCAATTCCACAAACCTGATGTGATGTAGTTTCCTTAGGATAAGTGACTCAGAAGGGGGAGTGGCTTAGCATGGGGAGCAAGGAGATTGAGGAATGTTAAAAATTAGTGTTGGGCCGTTATCGGCGTTAACGTGCTGCGATAATATGGGACTCTTATCGGGCGACATAAAAAATATCGGCATTAATCTATTCTCAATGGGAGCTGGGTCTATATTAAGTGAACTATGATGACTTTCACCTTTAGCGCGGATGTACCTCGCCAAATTGCACTGTAGGAGGCAACGAGTTTTTGAATCTGTAGCTCCTGTGAAATACACAACGCCACACGCCAACATGGTGCAGCTATGAAGCCGCCAGGTTTGCTTCAGGGAAAATTCATTTTTAAAAAGCTTCCCAACAGAGACATCGACAAGTCTAAGGTTGTTTTTACTTTATGCAATGCGGAATTAGTTTACTGTAGGAGTTCTACCAATCTCAAGTACCATAAACACAAAGCATCACTTAATGAAGCTGATGCGGGTCAAGCACTGAAACGCCGAGGAAGAGTCGCTGTCAAACTATCAAACTACTTTGTTTGAGTGACACTGAGGCGAGCCCGTCAGCGCAGCTCTATCAGACAAGCTAACTAACCTTCTGCTCAGTGGAGCCACTAGCTGCCGACCCATCAGCGTTAATCTAGATTAATATAAACATTTCAATGACATTAATCTAGATTGATTTTTTTTTTAAATCTATCCCCACCATTATTAAAAATAAAACATGACATATTATTTTATTCTGCTTATGATATTCTCCTTTTATAGTATTAATTTTTTAACTTTTTTTCCCAAGTTGTGAAACAACATAAAAAATAATTCTTTTGTTTTGTCTTTACCTTCTCAAAATGTTATAACCCACGGTATTTAAAACATTCCATATTTTCTGACATAAAGCTCCCGTATAATACAGTTGACATATTTACCGTTTCATGTGTTCCCCCACACTCTGCTCTTGCATGTTCTAATATCCCTGACTCGGCAGCACCTCTTTGTTTTATAAATTGAATAAAATGGGGGATTTATATTGTAGCGCTCGCCTGCTAATGTGTAAATTATATAGATGTGCTTCTTCTCCCCGCCAATGATTCTCCCGGAGTGAAAACAAAAGCATCAACTCCCTGCAGGTGTCAAAATGCGCTGCCGACGACTCTACTAGTGAATAATTAACAAGAACCCACGGCTGTTATAATTGGGTGTCACATTGTAGAAGGTTCTTTTTTTACTATTGTATATGCGTGTGTAATTATATTGTGTGTTTTTTTTTTGCATCCACAGCGCTGTCAGTGTTGCGGTCCAGTGAAGATGTGGCACCCGCTCCGCAGAACAAGTTCATAGGGGACATCGAGGAGCTGGCAGCGAGCTACGAACGTAAACTTATTGAGGTGAGCGGGTCGCCAACGAAGTGGTTTTAAAGTAGCATTTGTTTACTGTCATATTTGATAAACATTGTAAAACTGCATGTTAGTAAAGCTACTATCTTTTAAGAGGAACATTACTTTTGTCGCCTCATGAACAGATATATTGTGGCGGCTTATTCACTTTACTCAAGAAGTCGTCACGGACATTGTTGATATCTATGGCCTTTTTTCTTTCTGGGAAAACGAATGGTATTCCTGCTAGGGCTGTAGCTCTTAAGTCCTTTTGTAGATTACCTGGTCAGTAGAGTCTGTGTCGACCTACAAGCCTAATTCCTGCTTAAACAACAGTGAAATATTTGAATACATGTACTGAGGATATGCATTCTGAATACATTGAATAACTTTTTTGAGTAACTGTATTTTGGTACAGTTACTTTTTCGTTTGGTGATATTCAGAATACAGTTAATTTCCTAAAATCAGAGAATACATTGTGGTATTTGATTATATAATTTATTTTTTTTCAGACTAAAATAAGAGTCAAATCAAAATAGACAATACTGTTCTTGTGGTGCCTGCGTATGGGATTTTTCCTTCTCCAATGAGTGATAGGAAACACATAACAAACATAAGTTATACACTATCATTTAAATGCAACTTGATGTAGAAGTATTCCAAGTATTCAGAATACAGTAGTCTGATTGGACCATACATTGGATTATGTTACAAAATACATTTTAATGCGGCATTCAGTATTCTATACTATACTAAATACATTTATACATTTTCAAAATATTCTTCCCATCAATGTTAATCAAATATGAAAAATGAGCTAAGTGCTGATCAGTAGTAATCAAGCAGCTCATGGTTGATCTGTTTGAGTTCATAGACCCTTTGCTGCTGAGCTGAAAACATATATATTTTCTGACAAAAATAACAACATTTTATTAGTTCAAAGGACCAAATATCGCAAATGACAGATATGATGTAACATACTCAACTATCATATTTTCATATTCAAAATGTTGATTGTCTCATGTGGTTGTGTCCACTCTGTCCCTTGTCCTAGAATTATACTCTGATAAATAGTAGGATTCAGTTCAAAGTGCTACATATGTCAATGCAGTGAATTATCCAGGTTAGGTCAGCAATCAGAGGGAAAAGTGAGCAGTGTTTTATTGCCACATTCATAAATATACATTTAGAGTCCATCTTCCTCCATCAACCTTCCCCCTGGGGACAATAAAAATCCATCTGTGTGTAAAGCTCCTCTGTGTCCTTATTTTTTATCTTTTAATGAACTAGAAGCAATAACATTAGATAAAGCATTTAACATTCTACACATACGTTTGAAATAAGGAGCATGCAGAACATTTCTAAAGATTCAAAACTGGTGTAGCAATAATTAACATAGCACAATGTAAAAGAAACTAACCCGAGCTCCACTTCCTGTCGCCTCTCGTCTGTGGACAAAATGCACATTGTCGTTTATCATATTTGCCGTTTCTCAGCCTCTCGGGGACTATTTGTGGACCAGTCGAAAGTCTTCACAAAGCTACAATTGTACTCGTGGTAGCTGCATTGATTCAAAACTCAGTATGTCCAATAGTCAGACTTTCTTCTTTTGACAAATATTGATCTGGGCGCATACACAAGCTGGCTCATAATTGGAGATTGCGTGAGCTGTTGCCAGATAATGAAACCGCGGGGTGTATTCAGCGGGACGGACCAACATTTGAAGATGTTGTTGACAGAAGTTGTTTTGTAATTATTATTTACAACACTTTCTAGTGCTGGAAGAAGAAATGTCAGAGTTGTATTTCACTGTGAAGAGGTGTGCATTAGCAGCTCCGTGTTTTCCTGGATTTGTTTTTGCATTGCCTGGAATGTTCCACAGTGCGGCGTTCATGTTTCGATCTTGCATTTTTTCAGTTACATGTGTTTTTATTGCTCAAAAATGTTTAAACAAATGTTTAAATGATGATTTTTTTGTGAAGTGAAGCCACCTTTTTATAGGGCTAAGCTATAACTTAACCCCAGTAACATGCTTGTCTCCATGGTTAATCTACTTTAAAGGGCCCATTTTCACTAGAATGTAGATGTAGACAAATGAATAATAAAGGCTTTCTCAAATGTGTGAATGAAAACACAACTCTAGGCGTTTTTGAGGAGGTAACAACATTATAACATGGCTTAAAGCTCTCAAGGGTAAAGTTTGCCTAATATATGATCTTTTAAAGTAGAGCTGGGCGATATGGAGCAAAACATATTTCTCGATATATTTTGCTATATCTCGATATATGATATATATCTGCACAGGAAAAATAACCCCCCCAAAACTACTGTAAAAACAAAAATGTTGAAGTGCAAAGAAGTTGTTAGTTCATATAGGAAGGTGTGGGAAAGTGCTTCTGCAACATTAAAAACAAAATAAAAATCCCTGTATAAAAATAATAATTTAACTGTAAAATAAAGGAAGAAATAAGCTCCTTTAGCAGAGGAAGCTCGGGAGGTTCCTTATTTTAATAGATCCATGTTCCTCACCAGCAGTGAGGAGGTTTCCCACAAGCCACTGCACAGATCAAACCCAACGTTTCCAAACACTATTCTACAAGTAAAAAGCAGATTCTTCATTTAAATCTTCAGCTTAAATAAACTTTACAACATGTAAACCAGAAAGACGGCAGAGCCACATCAGCCCGTTTGAGATTATAATGTGTTTAATTCAGTTTTGTCACATTTGTTGATGTTTCACAGCAATGAAACTTAAAACCGCATGGCTCATTTGCATAAACTATTAGCGCTGAAAAAAAACTTCCATCAGGGCTCGCCATCAGGGCACAAGGAGCTGTAAATGGTGGGAAAGGTCCATGGTTCTAGAAGCTTTGGTTAACACCAATTTTGGGCATTTAGAGATGAGTTGTGTGTCCTCTGTTGAGGCGCCTCATGTTGAGACACACGAGGAAGAAAAGTGAAGCGACGAGGGCAGAACAGAGAAGGAAACAAGTGAAGCGGGCAAACCAGGAGTAAATATAAGCATTATATAGATATATACGATATGTCATAATCCATATCGAGTCTTAAAAATATCTCGATATATTTGATATAGCGATATATCGCCCACCCCTATTTTAAAGCCGTGCTGTGGAATATTCTAGGCAAAGCAATTCCAACTCTATGTGGATGAGCAGGTGGCCAAATAACTATTAAAAAGATAATGTTTGAGAAACAATTGTGTGGCACAAAGTAGTTCTTTGTGCAAGTCTCTTCATGTCCTTGCACCAGCATGTTGCAATATGAACCATCTCACACTCTGAGGACCTCAGGGACCAGCCTCCTGCTGCTGGCCAGAGTCAGAACTAAACATCAGCATTCCAGTTTAATGCAACTAAAAAAAAAAAAAAACCTGGAACAGTTTTTTTTTTTTTACTGTAAATGTGTGACAGGCCTCTGCTCTGAAAATGGCTCATATTACACAGTTTTTTGATCTATGTTATAATGTCTGATAATTATAGACTCATAATAAAGGGCTGTTAATGAAACAAAACACAACTCCAGATATATTTCTGAACATTTTACCATGGCTAAAAGCTCACAACAGTCAATTTTGTGTAACATAGCACCTTTAAATGCAGACAGAGGTTTTCATTCTGCACTCTTCTCTTTAAAGCCAATATTATGATGATTATTTATGTTTTTATTGACCTCTTTGTTATTTGTTCTGTATTGCTACTTTAATGAGCCCATCTTGTTCAGTAAAGCACTTTGAATTACTTTGTGTACGAAATACTCTTTATAAATTTGCCTCTCCTGTATTAAATCAAGACACAATAAATAATAAAAAGTAACTTCTGCCCAAAACTAGTATTCTTACGTCCACTCAACATGGAGAGGTTAGGTACGGGGAAGTCATTTAACAAGTGCGTCTTCATAAATATTCCAACCACCACTTTACGGCTAATTTCACATAACTGTACTTATTTATGCGCATGTATGTACCATGAATACTTAATGGGGTTTACTAATTCATACGTCCATTTTCTTGGGCTTTCCCACAGTCCCACGGGGCCGCTGTATAGGCTTAACCCTGGTCCCCAGCCAGTTTAGGCCACTTTGTCCAAACAAGTATGTCATGGAGAAAGCAGCTTGGTTTTGCTTGTGTTCCTGTGTGATAAGTAACAGGTTGTGAAGCAGAGAAAGGAAGACTGGTGGGGTAGAAAATGCAGGATCCGGGGCCATGTTACGGTCCAGGGGCCATCAGCGGAGTGTGCTGATAGAGCAGAGACAGGTGAGGTGTAGTTTTATCACTATAGAACATATTTGGTCATGGATTTTCTCTTGGTATATTTCAGAAAAATGCTTTTTATAGGTAGAAAAATGGTCAAAATATGGACTTACTTGTATAAGATTAGAGAGATTCATAGGAGGTTGGGCTCAAACTCAAAGTATTCAAAGTATTTTGGATGTTTTGGATGACTTTTTAAACTTCATACACCTTCACTGGAATCATTTAGATCATTTCAGCTCAAGCTATAACAGTGATCCTTTGTAAACTTGTAAAAAGAGTGGGATTAAATAAGTTTTTCTTCCTACTCCTTTTTGGGCAAATTAGTTGTTGTTATTTCCATTATGATCGCACTAATGTCATATGGTTAATACTCTGTTCCAATGTAAAAGAATGTAAATTGATTACTTATATATATACATAAATAAGCTTTGGAGTAGATAGCCCAACATCGTAAGATTACTTGTATATATGTGAAAGAAACAGACACAACTGCAGGTTTGTTTTTGATGAGGCAACATCATAATGCGACTTAAAGGTCACAAGAATCCATTTTGTGTAATATAGGACTTTTATATTGACAAAAAACAAGCAAACAAACAAATATAAAAACTCACCCACGCTTTTTCATCCTTTTTATCCTTTTATCTCATTGCACAGAAGTGTTCAAGTAAAACTTTCCACTTATACTTGTGCTTATACTTATACAACTGATCGACCAAAACGAAATATTGGCCTGTGCTGGAGCTTTAAGGCCAACAGCTGATATGCTAAAAAGTTCAAATGTTGGCCGGATATATCTCTAACAAAGGTATGAGGATGGATTTCCGCTTGGCACAAGTTCTGCCGTTGCGTCCTTAGGCAAGACACTTGACCCACACTGCTTAGAATGAAATAGGTGATTGGTAGCAGGAGGGGCCAATGGCTAGAATAGTAAAAACTATAAGGATAAATATAATGTAGTACTGTGAAAGATTATTACATTATTATTACAAGCTGGTAAGATTCTAAAAAATTGGCTCCCATTTTTGGTCATTCCTTTATTTTAGTTTAAGTTTTGATTACTAAAGAGATGTATGATGCTTAAAAACACAGTGGTACACTTCCAGTATTACCACATGACGTCACATAAATATGCAGGATTTGTGCGTTAAACATGTGAATGAAACAAAACATAATTCAGGTATGTTTATGATGAGTAAACAACATTACAACATAGATCAGAAACTGTGTAATATGGGCCCAATAAAGTCATAAATATCACCGTGGAAACAAACTAGCACCAAACCTCCTCTAAAAAAGTTACACAGAACACCTTTAATGACATTGATCCTTCAAAAATGGCAGTTTTTTTAATTTTCCTTGAATTGTCTTTCCAAGTAGAAGTCCTGGCTGTTGTCTGTTATTGAGCGCACCGTGTACCTCTCAGGTTTACTCGCTGTTTCGTGGTGGTGAGTGACAAACTTGTTGCTGTCAGATGCTCAGATGCTTTTCACTTGTCTTGTCTTGAAAGCCGAGACAAAAGCCCCCATCCGGACGTATTGATTTTTGAAAATGTCACTCGCTTCCTTGTTGGGTACAAACAGGCCAGGTGCACTAAAAATATTACAACAGGTATGAAACAGGTATGAAACTTTTAAACCTTCCTGTTCAAGTTTTAGTTAAATCAGATATCGTGGCAAAATAATTCAGTGGATATTTTCCCCATCACATTTTATGAAAGATGTAATTATTTTTTTTAAAGGTGCACTATGTAAAAGAGAAAAAAATGCCAAGCACACTTATATGGCCAAATGGCTTTTTACATTTTTAATCAGATAATTTTTTTCTTGCTTTGATCCACAGTACCAGGGTTGGAGCAATTGGTGAATGCAAAACACCGGGGCCCACAGCACTACGTCATGAAAAAATAATCTAACGAAGGCTTTTTGCCGAAACGTTATTTAGAAATAAAAACATTCAATCATTTGAAAGGTGCACTATGTAAAATCTGAGGTGGTGGGTCAGCTACTTGCTTATCTATTCAGAGATATTATTTCTTTTCCTGGAATGTTCCATACAAGGGCATTAAACATATCTCTCTTGCATCTTTTAGTGTTTTATAGCTCAAAAATACCTTAAAATCGTGAATTCTTGCCATATGCAGACTTGCTTCTCCATAGATCTCCACCAGAAAAGTTACACAGTGCTCCTTTAACTCTAGATTTTTCTGTCCCTCTTCTGTAAATAGGGAAGTAAGAGTGAAGATATACAGTAGTACTGGGCTGAAGAGTGAGGAGAAACAATCAGCAAATCTCTGACGATATTTCATTCAAGTACTGAACCAAAACAGATCTAAGAGGTTGTGTACTGCATATTTCAGTTAATTAAAATATTTGTTTATCAAAGAAATGTTAATTAAAAATCAAGATTGTTCAGTTTTTGTTATATTACTTAGTTGTAATTAAAAATAATTTTGAGGTAAATGAAATTTGAATATAAATCTGTATAGTCAATAGACATTTGTCTCAGAAGGCCTTTAACTACAGTTTGAAAACCCTCACAATGTTACTGTCTGTAATTCATATATCAGCACACACATTTACCATACAGCTTATATTACTGATACTTTGCAGCTGATGTCATCAACATTCACAGGGGGTGTGATGCTAACTATATGCACTGCTCTGTCTGAAGCTTTGTTACCTAGGTTAGACTCTAACCTGAGCTTTATTTTTGACACATTCTGACCATAAAGAGCAGATTTAGCTACTACATGTGAGAAGATTTGTGCTGTTAAACAAGTCTCTCATGCATAAAATTACATCTACAAGTTACAACATTAGCCGACAGTTTTTCAGTTACCTTGACTAAAAATCAAATCCCTAAAAATGCATTTTTTCTTTTCTTTTCTCTGTTTTGGCAGTGTTTGCTAATGTGCATTGTATCACCATTGTAACTGCTGAACATTCCACTGAAGGCATTATGGAGAACACCCACACCTTAATGTCACTGCAAAGTATCAGTCAACTATATTTTTCTCCCATTGCTGTAAGTTTCAAAATTGTGCATAACGTTGCATAACACGGACCCCACATGATCTCAGCTGGTTATGAAGAAACCTACCTGGCATTGATTCTCTGTGCGGCGCGATAAGGACCAGGCTAGACTTGTCCTATAACGCGTTTTTTATCACAGCTAACTCCTGCGGTTACCCAGCATTCAACAAGCCAGCATGCCCACCACCGCTCCGCTTTTTACTCACTGTGACTGGGGTCCAACGGGGTACTAACGGCCATGCTCTGAACAAGCTTTCCATTAGGGGTAGTTCACCGGTGCAAAATAAATGAGTCAGGCAGATCTAGCTGAAGCGAAATGATAAAAGATAATGTCATAGTTGCTTATTCAATAATCCATTAGCTGGTGAGAATAAGTGAAAAAGATAGGTAGCTTTGAAAAACAGGTCTATAAAAAGTCTTTGTACGGTTTTCTATTCGCTTTGTAGAGCCTCGTTTGTTACGTTATATAGGCTAGAATTTCATAGGCCACCTGCTTGTTGCTGTGGAGATGGATGTCAAACAGGAGAGTTTCTTTACCTCCTTTACTTCTTGTATCTTCTGCAAAAACATCACATGATGGTGATGGCTGCTTTACTTGGTTTTGTCAGACAGTAGTGAAGCTGGGGTTTGAAGGTGGGATAAAATCATCACAATTTATCTCGATGTTCACCAAAAAGAGTGTGAAAAAGAAACAACCAACGGACAAGCGCAATAAAGGGACAAGCAGAGCAGGAAAATCTGAAATCTGACGTATACGACAACTGCAAGTCACAAAAGCACATCAGGGACTAGAACAATGCCAGGATCATCCGAGCTGAAAGCAACAAATCCAAATGCCGGATCAGAGGGGCCATCGAAATCCGCAAAAAACAGATCCAAGGAGCATGAACCGAGACGAGGGAGCATACACCTTATTACACATGGGATACAATGCAGGAGAAAGTGTCAGGCATTTTACCATCAAAATGTTATGTAACCAGTGAGTACAGACCTTTGCCAAAGTACAAACCTTTTCATGCAGAGCTCAATCTAGTTTACAAGTTTTTAAGCCAGATGTCCTTCCTTGTGGCTTACTGTGGATGAATTGTCTTACTCGAGAAAACAAGCAAACAATTACCAGTCTTTCTTTAGTTTGATTTTTCCCTGCTAATATTGTCCAACACGATGAGTTGTATGTAATTAGTAGTACTAATAGCCACCTCATCAATTTCTACCTATTCCTTCCCAATTCAAACTACACTGCATAATATCTGTTTTCCATTAGCATTCTATCGCTGTATTGACGAGACATACGCCGGCTAATTGTTTAGATTAATTTGGGTCAAAACTAGCAAGATCCGGGACTCCTGCTTTGATCCATACGCTCATTAATTATCCGCAAACAACACAGGAAACAAGGAAAGTAATAATTACGAGACTCGGAATCCTTCTCCGTTTAAGATCAGCCGTAACAATTGCAGGCATGTTGTTGTGATGCTAGTCAGAGAATGAGAATGCCCAAAACACACTCATTATGTGTTTTTAGGTGGATATGCTTTGAAATTCAAATGCTAGCCTTGCCTTTAAAAAATGACCTTTGTGGAAATTATTTTGGGCAAGATTCAATTACTTCATGAAGTGCTGTAGTGCGATTGGAAAGGCTTAAATTAGATGAGTTTGCAGGTATCTTTTTACACCAATTTATTTTTGGATTGCATATTTACAAAAGTGACAGGAACATAAACTGCATAAGTCATGAGTGAGTTTGAGGGGTTTTTAATTAAAAATGTAACATTTGGTCTGTCACTTGCTTTTTTCTCCATGGAGATTGTCTTGCTTGACTGAAATATTCCACAGTGTCAACTTGTCTATCTTGCATTTGTTCAATTTACAGTTTTCTTGCTCAAAATACATTTAAAAAACATGCAATCTTATTGTAAGCGGGGTTGTCTCTGCACAGATCTAACCTGGAAACTGGCCTCGTAGTGTCACCTGCTTGTCCTTATCGACACAGAAACATTTAATGCCATAGTGTGGAACATTCCCAGGAAAATAAAAACATCTTAATAACAAATGGACCCTCTAGCACAAAAGTTGCATAGTGAAAATTTGGGATTTGCTTGTTAAAAAAGGTGCTGGATGGATGGATGGATGAATAATTAAATTAAATTAAATTAAAT
>KN499933.1:15280-26950 GCA_000787155.1 Scartelaos histophorus | reverse complement strand
GCTTTACAAACGGCGCCCCATACACTGCTGGCCTATTTTTTATCATCTCTTCAAAACCACCTTTCTATTACTTTCTTGTTTCTTCTGTTTGTCTTGGTTTATCTTCTCACATAAACTGTTTTAGGCCTCTTGAAAAGTGCTACACAAGT
This sequence comes from Scartelaos histophorus, assembly GCA_000787155.1. Taxonomy (NCBI): domain Eukaryota; kingdom Metazoa; phylum Chordata; class Actinopteri; order Gobiiformes; family Gobiidae; genus Scartelaos; species Scartelaos histophorus. Next base: position 26,801 of record KN499933.1, on the reverse strand, counting down.
CTTGTGTATTATTATTTTTGTATCATAACAGGATAAAGTATACTCAAAACACTACACTAGTACAACGGACATGTATCCCCAGAGGGTCAGAGCTACATGACCAAACGAGCGGTTGAACAGACGGCTCACAGATCGGGAGACAGACAGTCTGAGCCCAGAGAATGTGCTATAGCATCACTTCTGCACTCACACCATCCCTGTCAGCAAGCCACAAACTGTCAACATACTCTCCCTCACTCACACACACGCCACCACCTCTCCTTTACCTCAGAATGAATTTCAATTTCACCATTAGGGCCAGGAATCACAGGGGAGGATTCAATGCAATAAACAGAATATGATACACAAAATTAGTAATATCATAATATGGTGACACTCACTGTGCCTGATTTCATCCAATATGTCATTATCTTTTATAACACATTTGACACATTGACACATTTTCAATAAGTATAAATATGTAACAAAATTATACTGCTGTCACAATTTACATTTGGAAAACAATAACAGTGGCATGCAATTATTGAAACAGTAACACCAAAGTATCAGACTATAGTATAATACTACTCCTAGTTCTTTCTCACTACTAAAACAACTAAACAACTAACTTTGTAGCTGTCTCTTAGAGGTCCTCAACTTTTTCAGAGTTGCTAGATTTTTCCTCAGCTGAAAATGAACAAGAATATAGGATAACTGACTCTTTTTTAAACAATTACGAGGATGAATGAAAGATGAATATGTCAGGAGCTGCTTGAAATAAATGATGTAACACTGAACAGTCAAATTAATCAGTCTTGCCATAGATCAGATGGATATCCCTTCCAGCTCTTCTATCATCGCTTTCATTATACAAATCTGACCCTTCCATGAACTCAGAAATGTGTGTCTCTGTGTGTTCTTTATAGTCTACTGATGCAATCTGATTATGGCCGCTAATGCTATATTGTAAATGACCACATGACATGTACTCAGTGTGAAAGCAATGCACATATTTTTTGAGCATGAATTAATTTCCTTTACTTGTGACATCCGTAAATGAAAATAATTGCAGACAATAGTTATGAGGCTGAATTTTCTTCAAAGTGTCTGAGAGGATGTACACCCACATGTTCCAATTTCATCTTGTTCCAAAGCCACTAAAAATAATGTTGACAGATCAAACAATCATAAATGTTAAATTATCCAGTCACGTAGCAATTTGATGTCAGCTATTTTTCTGTAAAATGAATACCAATGTGTGGCCCAGGAGAACATAATTTGTGAGAAGATTTGACAGAAAGAAATATGTCAGGATTCAACAGATTTGAACGCGCTATTAACATAACAAAGGCGAGAGAACGTATTATCTCTATGACAGTAGCAGGGTAGCAAAGGTAGCATGAGTCAGGGTTTGGAGAAGGAATCCCAAAGGACCCGTAGACGCCATGCCCACAGTACAGTCAGCTGGAGTGGTGCTTGAATCCCAATGAGGAAGAAGAAAGCACGACTGCAAATTCTTAAAAAGACCAAAGGGAGTTGCGGCCAGGAAGGAGCTTTTTATAGAATAGACAATGTGTGACGACATAAAGCAAATGAACAGCTGCAGACAAATTACTTAAAGACACAGATTAAAAATTAACAATGGGGAAATATTGAGCAGAAGTAAAATAGCACTTGGTAATGTCGGCACTCTGGTTTATATGATGATCTGTCTCTGGTCAGAACATATTACATCAAAGGATGTCTTCATGCTTTCAACTCATAATTATCTACACAACACAACAACCACACACAGGCTAGTTAAAACAGACATTAATCCAGGTATATATAGCAGATGTTTGCTATAGATAACTTGCTAATATGGATTATATATTGGAAATAGAAATATGATAATTAATGATGTTTTAAGGCATAATAGTCATGCTCTGAGTGGAAAATACAAATACAAGGGTCAATATTAGCAGATTTGGTGCTTTTTAATTTGTCCTTATGGAAAATGACTGCTCGACTTGTTTCACTTTGCAGGTAATATGATCTGGATAAAGCCCTTTTGAACCCATTTAAAGTCATTTTCCTGGACTTGGCTTTGAGGGAGGGAGAGCTGCCACACGGCTATAATGTACTGCATTGTCATCCAGAACAATTATTTCCATTTTTACCCCAGTCTGGTCTATCCAGCAATTATACTAGGAGGAAACAGAGTATGGTGCAAAGGGGGGAGGGACAGCAGCCACCAAAAGACAAAAAGCCAGTTATTTTATTAGTGAACACATACACACAAGTATATAGAGACATCCCCGAGTACAGTCTGCCATTCCACATTCATCTATATTGTATTGATTATTGCTCTGAATAGTAATCTTACACTTCTTGTGGCTTCTGTCATTAATAATCAAGATACTCTTCGAAAAGTGCCCCATTTGCACTAAAAGCAAATACTGGAATCTGGTCAGTGTCTGATCCAACCAATAATTAAGATAATGTAATTTTAGGATGTCATAATAATGCACTTAGTTAGACTCGCTAAGTACTTGTTCTATATAGCTTAAAGATTTTGATTCACCCTTACATGAATCTGTAATCTATTACCAAACATATCTAAAAGTCAAAACTATGTAATAAAGCATCAGTTTCTCACACCACCTCAGGCCAAAGATGTGCATGCATAGAAAAAAGATGGCAGTGACCAGAGTACAGATGAATAGGTTCAGTGAAAATTGCAAGCATACAAAAGTCTGTGGTTGTACAAGTTAGCGACAGGACTCACAGACTCTACCATCAGTAACCATGTGACAGGTCAAGTGAATAATCGTAAAACAGCATCAGCTCCGGAGACTAATCACAGCTTCATCAAACAGAGTTAATGAATTTGTGTAATTAAAGCTATAATGGACGCGAAAATTTAAAAGTCATCTTGCAACCTTAAAGCACCCCAGGCACATATCAAAGCCATTTAGGTCTGTAGTGTCACAACTGTACGGTATGTGAAACCAAAAGCGTGCAATATAAATAATTGTGTAATTATAAATTTTCTCTAAATATATTTTTTCCACTTCATGAAAATAACATTAACATTAATCTTAGAGATGAGATTCCCAGTCATTATTTACCACTGTTCACTTGAAATGAGAACAGCACATCTGTTCAGTTAAAAGGACATTTGTAATTTACTTAGCTATACATGTCTTCAGATGGTGGAAGAGAACCACTATCCAAAGACAAACTGTCCCAAAAATATTTAGTTCTGTAAACCACTTCTGGATGAATGAGGGATTATACAGATTTTTTTAATATTAAATATTCAAACAGAAGCGTTAACTCAAATATTAGAAATAAATTAACTTATGGTGTGTATTCTGGTAGCTGTCTCTCCTCAAAGCTTACAAAATGACATCACTGTTTATATGGGTTCTGTCAGTCACCTTTCTGCTCCTGGTGAAAGCCTGGTGATCCATCATCACAGCAAAACAGCCTGCTCTCACATCCTGCATCAATCAAGTGCATATAAAAGGAAACTTAAAGACTCTACAGACACAGATCCAACTGCCACAGAAATATAACACTACCACAAGATATGGATGCACTTGAATACATTAAGAAAGGTGAATAATTTATTATAATTAATCAATAAAATATGCTAACATCCTGTATGAAATATCAGAAACTGTATTTTTTCAGTAACATGTCGTATATTGAGCTATCGATTCAGCTGGAACAATGGACATTTTACTCAACTGTCAGTAACCACCTGCATGCTATTCCAGGTTTTTATGTTTCTCTCACTTATATGATTCCAAATCAATACCACTGTATTTATAGAACTAATGGTCTCACGATAGGAAGATAAAGAGTTTTCTAAGTATTGCAGATAAGCTGAAGGAAATGGGGAACACACACACCCAAATACACAGCATTTAGACAGAGCTGAGGCACGCACAAGGGGCGGGGGCTATGTCAAAGAGCTGTGCATTTACTGGGTCCAGCACTGATCTGGAGAGAAAGATAAAAGTGGGCAGTCATTTTTAGAGCATTAGTGGAGCTTTGGTTGGGACTCTGTTGGCTCTCTGATAAAGCCTCAACACTTAAAACAACATCCTCTCCTCCCCTAACTGCCGGCCCCAGCTCGATACCTCACCCTATTTATTCCTGCCATTCTTCTTCATTCAGAGCGAATAAATACACCAGCCCCAGTGAACGAGAGCCCCATGGCCCCAGAGAAGCCTGTCACACATCCATTTGGAGTAAAGTAGGAAGAAATGAATGTTCTGTATTGACATGATGAATGATGTGTAATTATTAGGTGTCATTGTAATATAACCTGTGAACACCCTAGTCTAACGCTGTACAAGAGGAGAGCCAAGAGGCAATGAAATCTATTGATTTGTCTTAAATAGAAGTAAGTGCATTGATTTAGGTTGAGGTTCTCCAGGGGACAACAGTGTTATAGACCTCCAATGAGAGAAACATTACCTCGGGCATAGCATAGGGTCACACGCCTGAGGTGAGACATACAGTATAACAGCAAAAGACTCATTCTAAAAGAACAAAAACAGAGCCATGAGTGGGATTGCTTTTTTGTCTAACACAAAAGCAGCACTTTAGAACAATAGCTTGTGTTTATGGTTGAGTGTTTGTGGCCAAAACAACACTTTTCACTTGACAAAAGCACCAACGCCCACACAGCACCCAACTCAACTCTCATCATCTCGCTCTTGATACACTCCGTGAGCCCAGTGCAGCGATTTAAAGTGCCGCTTCACAGCCTCTCGTGTTGTCACATCACAACATGCAACCACACTGAACTACCTCACTCATTCACTCTCCTCCTGGAACTGTCATACTTGACTATTGTGTTTGGGCTGTTGTCTGCAAATACAGGAGTCAGTCAACATGTTTTAAAAGTGATTACAGCTCGACCGCAGCTGTCTTTATCCTCTCCACAAAACCCATTAAGAGACAAACATGCTAGGATGCAAATGGTAAATAAAAACAAAATATGCAGTTACTTTTAAGTGATTTTCAAACTTTTCACACCGGCACAGAAAAACAAAAATCTGGGATTATTTGAATTTTGTTTTGTTTCTTTGAGTAGCTAGTTAGGAAGGCATTCAGTTAAAGCTTATGTAATTGATGAACTAATAAATGCAAAGAAGCTAGAAGAATAAAGAAGCTAACACAGTCCTTCAAAGTAAGATATTCTTGTCCATTCAGAGTACTGACCATTCTACTTCATCTTTTCATTCTCCACTAATAAATCATCAACACCTGCCTCAAAGTGTTACAACATTCACCCACCAGCCCAGACGCGAAGAAGACCGCCAGCAACGCCAGGCAGGTTCCCATGACAATCAGCAGCAGGAACACTATGAGCGGATGCTGCTGGCTCATTCTGTAGTAGGACTCGTACAGCCAGTCTTGGGGTTTCTCCGGCTCCAGGCATACGTCCCCCGCCTGGAAGCCCGCGAACCCGTCGGCCATGCTCTCGGGGCCCTCCACACCCTCTCCTCCTCCTCCTCCTCCATCGCTCTTCTCCAGCAGGTATCGTCCGCGCGTCCACAGAGCCTCCTGCCACATGTGGACCTGCCAGCGTGCTCACTCACAAAAACACAGTCACTTACAATGAAAGATCCCCTCCTCTCACTCCCTCCTTCTTGTTAAAAGAAAGTTTCTTAGCTGCTCACGGATGAATGGGCAGCTGATTGAAAGCGAGCCAACTTTTCACGCACATGGTCTTGGATGGATTTGCCTCGCATCCTCCGGCGCTCCAATTTGGACAGGACCTAAGCCTCTTTCTTCTTCTGTTTCCTTGTGTAAGAAGCTGAGCGTTTGTTCCTGTGAGACAAAAGGAGAAGTCTTAGTGAGCTTGGTGCTCTGTGCAGCGGCAGCGTAGAGGCAGCATGTTACAGCGCTGAGGTCCAGATGAGGACTGAGGGAGAGATAGGGAGAGAGGGAGGAACAGGGAGCAAAGAGGGTGTGGAGCAGGGTGTTAGCAAGAGCTTGTGCTATGTGCCGTTGGGAAATGTCAAGAAAATCGTTTCGATCTCAAGACGTGCCAGAGCAGTCCCAGGATATTCCAGTGTTACGTGCATAGTTTCAAGTACAAAACTGTGAGACGACTAAATTTAGAATGTAAACAAATAACTGCCAACACTGTATAGTTATATGATTGTGATGATATATGATATATGAAGTCAATGAAGTTAAAGGTGCCCTATGTAACATGTAATGCTCTGGGCTCGACTACCATCTCCATACCTGTCACCATAGCGATGTTACTGCTTTACTAGAATGTTCCACAGGATGCCAGTAAACGTATTCATCTTTCATTTATTAAATTTTACTGATTTTGAAAAGCATTCTTGCAGTGAGTGGTGTTGCCTCTCTCATGATCTGCTTGTCTTCATGGAAATAAATGTTTGATGCCATTCTGCAGGGCATTCCAGGCAAAGCAATACAATTTATACGCAGAAAAGTAAGTGCCATACAGTACATACCATACCACAGAAAAGTGACAAAGTACAACTTTAAATGAAAGTACAAAAAGGATTAAGGTTAGGGGCACAATATGTTACCTACTTTGATCATTATTCCCATTGATATTCCTTAATTCAAATTACAAGTTTTTTGTATGTTTTTGTGCTGTCTGTTTTGCTTACTCACTTTTATCCAAAATTACCAAGTTGTTGTTTTGCCTAGTTGTTGTTCAGCTCTGTGCAATTACACTGCACTGCTACACTTGCAAAGTACCAGTAAAATAAAATGATGTTCTTCAGTCTCAGTGAGTTGCGAAAAAGGGTGTGAAAGTTTGTGCAACCTTCAATAAAAGGAACTAATTTGGACATTTACATAATAGGAGCAAGTGCAGAAAGCTGGCAATAGAGGAAGCCCTACAAAACAGAGGATTTCTGTGTTTAAGCTGTGGGTAGCTCTGCATGAATGTGCATATAATAGAAACAAGAGGAGACAGAACGGGTGATAAAATTAAGAAAAACAGTCAAGCATGCAGATGATAGAAAAATAATGCCACCCTGAACCCAGTGAAGAGATGAAAACATGACAAACAGAAAGGAAGGATGAGGAGGAAGAGGAAACCAAGTGGAGAGGGTGAGGGCTCAGGAGACATCAAGCGAGTGGGCGGAAAAAAGTCTCTGGGTTCAAACGCAGAGAAGACGAGTGGGTAATGAGTGAAAGTTTGAGAGTGACAGCCCGTCAGCAGCAGAAGCAGCATATGTGAGAGACAAATAGGCCACGGATGAAAAATAACAGCATGACTCGAGAGCATGTCACAATAATTACTATATTGGGGTGAAAGATTGATTGAAAAATGTATAATAATACACGTGTTGTGGAGATATGCAAAATGTTACTATCGAGTATATTGTCTGTAATTAAAACTTTTCAAAATGACCTAAAATATGAGACAGAAACATCTACTCAAGTGTAGTATAAAGTGGCATTTCTGCAGTTTGTGGTTACTTTTATAGTCCATTCGCATTGTGCTAGACCTCACCACTACTTCCTGTGCATTTGTACTTTACTTCTCTTTTTCCCCTACAAACTAGCACTTAAATGATGTAAGACTATTAACTAGTGGAACAATCCCACTAAATAATAACCAGAAAAACATGAAAAGGACTTGCCCAGCCTATATGATTAAGGTTTAAGGTTTGGTTGAATAAATAACACCTCCATCCATCCCTACATTTTCTCCCGCTCAAATCCAGCTGGGTCGCGGGGGCAGCATGCTGCCCATTACTCTGTGCACCAGACCCAAACCCTATGAACCCCTCTGCAGGTGGTGAGTCCACAGGAGGGAGGAATTCCTGGACGGTCCTTGATTGTAAACTGTTCATAGGGGAGTTGTGCCTATAACATCTATGATCTTTTAATGATACTAGAACTCACTGCTCAAGTGTTTAATGGTGCTATTTTACAATTAGCACATTTATGCAAGTGAACTGTTTTTTACAAGATGGTTCACTTACATAAAGGTACTGGAATCATTCTGATTTAGTGTTGTTATGTAGTAGTAGTTTCAATTCTACCATTTATCATGATATATTTCTGTAGAAATTTATTGCATTTGGAAATGTATTATCACGACATATCTAATGATTCAACTGTAGCTCTAAGCCTCCATAAAATCATTCTCAGCCATATGGGCTTGAGCCATACCACCATGCGTCTCCTCACTCTGTCCATGCTTCATGCGATGCTTTGTGGAGTGTGAAAATGGCAGTTCAACATGTCGAATCCACATACTTTCCACATTAGTACGCAAAACAGGAAAAGCTCAGGGGAAAACCAAAAGTCAAGAGCATCAGATATTTAGCAATGTGAAAATCTGTTATCATAGTAACAAAGTGTCACATTTTTTCCTCAGGTACTGATTTTAAACATCTAAAAGGCCAGGAAAAGATTGGATTTGTAATATGTGTGAACGAGTGACAACTGAATAAACCTCAAAACTCTTGCCTAGGATTAGAATACACACTTCTTCAAGACTTTACAAAGGACACATATGCTTCCTCTGTATCAGGAAAAATAAAGAAAAACATTGTGGACTGCATAATCAATAAGCTCATTAAACTTGGTATCTTTTCAGTGTCACTGAAAACAATGAATCTTATTGCAAATCATGTTTGCCCATTCCTGAGATGCAACAGGGAGTGTGGGGACCAGACTGAAATATAAAATATAAACTTTTGGTCAATGTGAAATAAATGCTAAATAAGGACTGATGTAGCCTATTTAAGGGCCATCTTCAGTAGGAGCAAAACAGGAAGATCAATCAGGACAAAAGGTTAACATGGTGAGAAGGAACTCATCTTCCAGTAATGGTGATAATGAGGAGGATAATTAAACCTACATCATCATGGGTGTTGCAGTACATTAGCCCCCATGTAATCGATATGTAGTCACATGAGGCGGATATATGGCCTAAAGGAAATTCATTTCCAACCACAAATGAAATGAAATATTACAAACAGTTACATCATTTATTAATTCTGGCTTGATTTTAAATAAAGTGGACCTAAACACTAAATCCACTTTTTACCACTTCTGTTATTCTCCTTTTAAGCATAATCTTCTGTTTCTAGTTTTTTTTTGTGTGTGTTTTTTTTTCTCCAGCAACTTTTATGTTATTACACACTAAGTAACTGTGAAGTTTTCTGGTCAAAAACGCCTAAATCTAAGTTTGTGCTGCTTTCAGTGGCTTCTACAATTCCCAGTATCTCATATTTGTTTACCTCCCTGTAGGTCAGACACTGCTTAATGCAAAAACGAATAAATAAATAAAGTGACTAAATAATCAGCTAACCAACATTCACAAATAAATGCATAGATAAATATAAAACAGAAGTTGGAAGCCTTTTCATCGACAATGTGCATCTTAGCTAGGCAAACATTGGGCAATAACAGAAAAAAAAACAAAAAAACAAAAAAAAAACCGCCGATTACATAAACCGTAGGCCTACCATATTTCGAAATAATAGTACTTAAAAAAATAGTAAAGAAAGCGATTTTATCCTCTTCTGTTGTAAAATGTGTAGACAACTTCCTACCTGAACCTGACCCATTTGTGCTGGTTAAGCCCCTGCACCGCCATCTAGTGGGGTAAATGAGCAACATACTTTTCTATAAAAATGCATAAAACTCAGTCTGGTAAAACAGTTAGTGTATGTATCCAACTACTAGTGTTTTCTTAACAAGATTGTTGTCCTCAATTTCTCCTCATAATTTATAATAACTTCATTTATATTCCAAAGACAATTTAGACAAGCCCAACCCAACCTGAGTTTAAAGGCATTTTATTTTCATCTCAAAAAGGAAAAGGGAACATGGATTACAGACATGGATCGATTACAGGGCCAACAACTAGTGCCAAAAGCCTCCACATTCACATGTCTTTTTATAGTGCAACTGTGTCATATGTGGTAGAGCCTATTTGTGTCTTGATTAATGATCTGACCTGATTACAAGTACATTGGAGGACCATTTGAACTCGATGGAACCAGCCTGATGGTACCACTGAGCAGGCATTGGCAGAGTAAAGCTGGAGCATTGGCAGAGTAAAGCTGGAGCAACCACATACTCAAGTGAGAGATTATTTGCTCATAGAATATAGACTAACCCAGAAGGAAGCATTTTTGTTGGATAATTCTCCTTAAAAATGTTTCTGTACCTGCTGTCCACCTACTGGCCACTGTACAATACATTGCAGGAGCTTAGGCAGTGACAGAATGAGAGCACGGTGAGGAAACACGGCCTTATAACTCACTAATTCTGTATCAACACCCTCCCACGTCCAGAGGAGCCAACCACATCAGGTACAGGAAGCAGATGGAGGGACAGGGCCAATATGTTATATGAAAAGGAAATCATAAGATGCAAACACAAGTGTTTGTGATGATATGTACCCTTTATATATGTGACCACAGAAAATAAGAAGTCACAGGCTAATGTCTTGTGCCTAGGAACAGGTAGTACAGTTCAAATCAGGGGAAAAGATAAGATAAGATAAGATAAACTTTGTTGTCCCAAAGGGAAATTTGTCTTGGACTCACTGCCCACAGCTTAAAAACACAGTTACAATCACACATAAAGTACAGACAGACCACAGTCACAAGATATATGTCCATGGTTGATGTCCATTGTCCATTGTGCACTGCACAACCATAAAGTGATCAAGTTATTACACAAACCCTCTTGCACAAACAGTTATTGCACCTGTGTATTATTTGGATGGCTAAAAAAGATTTAAAGGTGTTCAATGTAACTGTTCTGGTGAGGAATAAACCACATACTGTACATGTTTCTATAGAGATGTTATGACTTAAAAATGCTTGGAGACGGCCTCCAGAAATGTTACATATTTCACCTTTAAGGACTGCTGGTTCAGAAATGAATAAATTATGGTGGTGGAGGAAATTAAGTTAGGACTGGAGGTCAGAAAGTCTCAAAATTAAAACACAGCAGAATTATTTGTGGCCAACATAATTGCCAACATTTGTTTGGTGAAAGGGTCGACATTAAGCGTAAAAATCCGAGTTGAACATTTGGGAGAGAATTCAGAAAAAGTTTCCCAAGCAACTAAAATAATCTTTCTCAATGGCACAATGGTGACCTGATGATGAAAGTGCAAAGTGAAGTGCAGATATAGTGGAGATAGTGCTACACTCGAAAACTTCAGTCATGGCTTATTAAGACAATGGCTGTGAGATTCATTATCCAAGTGCCCATGTTTCATTATTAATCAAACATGATTTAAAGCTTGTTGGGGCCATACTGCCTCTCTGTACCTCCCACCGCTGTGTGGCGCTAGTGGTAATTTATCATGTAATTGACACTTCTATAAAAGGGGAGGAAAGGGGCACTCAGGTGTTGCAGCAGTGTGGAGGCGTGGAGGTCTTTTGACCGTTGTGTATGGCCTTCTGAGGTCTGTGCAATATTTGGATGGCTGAAAGGTAACAATAAACATTAAGGAATACAGTATTTCTGGCCTTTTTTTTTTTTTTACGGAAGACATGCATCTGAATCG
>KN499933.1:0-15270 GCA_000787155.1 Scartelaos histophorus | reverse complement strand
ATGCATCTGAATCGCCACACATACTGTAGCCAAGAGAACCTTGCACAAGGCAAGCTTTGGTGCAGTTGGGTCGATGGGTCAACTGAACTCAGAATTCTCCACTTGAGATCACAAAGATAACACATGGCAATAAATGGACCCCATGTCATAGGGGTAAATTAACATGGAGGGTTTGAATAATGACATGAGGAAAGAAAGTCCAGGCTTTTTAGACTAGTCCAAGAGCAGCGCGCGAGAGGCAGAGTGTGACGTCACCGTCAGCTGGCTCTCTTAAAGGGCCGCGCCAGTGCGGCTTATAGTGCGGCTTATAGTGCGGCTCATAGTGCGGCTCATAGTGCGGCTCATAGTGCGGCTCATAGTGCGGCTCATAGTGCGGCTCATAGTGCGGCTCATAGTGCGGCTCATAGTGCGGCTCATAGTGCGGCTCATAGTGCTTATTGGGGTGACGTGAGTGATGCCCTGTTGTTTCTTTTCTTTGTACAGTCTTTTATTTATATTTGTTTCATAGCAAGTAGTTATTCTGTAGTAAATGTAATATGTTTGAATATTTGTCTGCATTTTATTAATGTACATTTTGCTTTCTGTTTCTTGTAGAACCACACATGTCCACCAATATACAAACTCGTAATACTTAAATAAATCTCCAATACCAAAGACATCTGGTTAAGTTTTCTGTGGACACCCTGCAGCGGGTCAAAGCGCCCCGTGGTGTTTTACAGCGGATCTCTTCATCTGGTGTTTCTCACTTAGATTTGACCGCTCATTGTCTCGACTGACAATGTCTAACCGAGCCCATTCTTTAGTATTCCAGTCTTGTCTTATGTGTCCTGTCCAGCCAAGGGTGGCAGCAGCTGATGTCTGACTTCTGGGAGACTAGTTCATCCATCCGTGCATGAAATGTTTGAGCTCACAGTTCATTCAGGCCTGGACAACGAGACGACAGGCCCGGGTCAGCTGACGTCTCTCGTCCAACCAAACCATCAGTCCAACTTAAGGGTCTGTGTTAAAAAAAAAAGGTGCTGTTGAGGTTACTTAGCAAAGTAAAAATGAATATGGTCGATGTAACTCTTGTACTTTCAGCTACGCTGAATGGTCTTAATTTCAAGAATATTGGTCAAGTCTTCTGGTTCATCAAAACTCATTATAAACATTACTTTAGTGCAATGTACAGCCCGCTTGACCTATAGGTCAGCTCAGATTTCTTTTTCATAATGAAGAATGAAACAGTCAAGTATGGTTCGCGAGTCCATTTGTGAACCAAAGTATGTTACTGCCACCTAGTGTCTAAACAATATAATCACAGGTGGAAGGTACTTGAGTTGCAGTATCTTTCTCCTTTTACTGCTTAGCGAAGGCACATCACTCTTTTGGTTTTTAAAATGTTTATTAAAAAATAAAATAGAAAAAAATATATTTACATAAAAACGTCCAAAAACAAATTGCTGGCCAGTGGTTCCCTCATTTTGAGGACCACCGCTCACATGACATAGCCAGGTCACATCACAGTGGGGCTGCCTCCCTCTTTAGCAGCCACCAGTTTAAAATCCACCATTGTGTCCAATGGGGGCATAGTACATTGCATCTACATGTTCATGTGTACACTAACGTCTCAGTGGTCTGAGCTAGTCTCTGTTGCCCTGGTTTCTTCTTACTCACACCAGACCCGAGAAGTGAAGGCAATTTGGCAAAAGCACAACCAGAACCTTTGTTTTAGCACTTCCATCAGTGTCAGTCGAGAGGAAACTCAACAGGAAGAAGAGTGAACCATGTTGGACTGCTGAAATGCACAGAGCCTTAGTTTAATCCATACCCACTTTGGAGGACACCACAAGTGAGCCTTTGCTGTGAAGATGCAGACAACTCCAACAGTCAACAACTTTACATCCCCAACATTATTGCCACTTAAAAAGTGGGGTATGGTTTCATCTGAGAACATTGAGTTTCAAATTAATGGTGGGAAATCCATGACAAATTGAATACTTTTCTCAAATGACCAAATCAGTATTGAAAAATAAGCTCATACTGTGCTTCTACTTGAGAAAAACAAAAAAACAATTGAGGCAGGGTACAGTTCTTGACTAATTAGAGTTGCCATGGCTTAACCGGAAACAAAACCCCAACAGTGTACTAGTGCAAAACACATTGTAAAAAGTAAGGTAAAGTTGGTTACAATTTGGCCTGCTTGAGTACACTCTTACAGTGTGCAGGGCACATTCTGGGTGCACTTACTGACTAACCATTGTGTGTTGGCTTAAAACTAGTGGCAAAAAGTCACAAATCTCACAAATATTTCAGTATGTTACGCACAATACAGACTCATATCCAACCACAAAGGGAACAGCCCTGCTTCCTTATACTCGACAGGGATATTGAGGGAAAAACAATGAACATTTTATGCCCTTCATACAAGTACAAGATGAGCAGGCCAGAGGTCATTCAAAACGTTGGCTTTTTAGAGTCTGATGCTTTGTAACATTACTCCATTCCAACAGGCAGAGTTTTTCAGTGGGAAAACAACAACAGACTAGACAAGAGAAGAGACACAATAGTTAAATCCACTTGCATAGTAATAACACCGGTGTGCGTAGAGTTCTCGGAGTAGTGTCTAGTTTGAACAGTCTTTTCTGCAAGAGTGGGAAAGTGGTGAGACACGCGTCACTGAAAACAACGTACACACACCCCAAGTAAACACAACGAAAGGCATTGCAAACAATTAGCGGAAGTACCTGGCAATCAAATGTACAAGATTCCTGAATGGAATCATAATAGAATTCCCTTTCTGGATGTTCAAAAAGACCCACTCCCTTCCTTTGATGCACAATTTAACCTCTTTCCTCTCCTGGTAAATCTAAAGATTGTAAAACTAAATCTATGCTTACAATGGCCAAGCTTCCAAAATAAATACATTTCAGTCTACAATAAATGTAGAAACATTTCCCACACAGAAGACATCAAACCTCACCTTCTGAAAGACATTTGCCATAACTGTTAACCATTCCCTTGACAGACAAATATTAGAAACAAGTACAAGGTACCTGGCAGAGCCTAAATAATGCTCTGAGCTCAATACACCAAAACTGAGGCTCACCTTTCAATAACAATACTGAGATGTCAGTGTGTCCCAGAGCACCATGTCGATCCCTTTGCTCCTTCAGCATAACGTGGATAAATGTTACGGTTTTTAAGTTTAAATTTATAGGGACTGTAATTTGAACTGTCAGAGAGCAGTTTAGTTCTACTGAAAGAACCAGGAGCAGAAAAAGGCAGAAAGGAAGGATAAGGCCTTTCTAAATACAGGTCCATCTCAGACTCATGAGACACAGCAACATACACACATTCAATTACAATAAAATAGAAGTGATCACTCAAGATGCTGCCTGGAGAAAGGTAAACAAATAAAAACCCTACAAAAATAAAATAATATAAAAATGCCTTACATATATGCACAAAATTAAATAAGCATTTACATTAGTTTCAAAAAGATAACATTATTGCACCAAATGAAACCTTTGTTCTCAAGTGTTAATTTTTCAAGTGAAAAGGTAACACAACCACGAGCAGCTTGGCTGCAATAGGCTTGACATGGTCAGAATGACTTGTCAATAAAAAACAGGTTCAAATTAAGAAAATGACCTGAATGAAAAATACTGCAAGTAAATGTGACTGCAAGTTATGACACAGAAACAGAATAAGTGGAAATATGAAGGTAGAGCTTCCAAGAAGATTACACAGCGCTCAGTGCTGCAGGTCAGTAGTCCTACGTTTGAGGGTCCAGCCTTTTTCAAGACAATCTGAAACGCTGATGCTTGCACCTAAGAGGCTATGGAGGAAACAAAGGAGAGCAACAAGTGGCTCCTATCTGCTGAGGCTGACCGGGAGGCTGTCCCGCTTTCTACGTCTCCAAGTGTTGCGGTGATATTGTGTATGCGTGTGCACGTGTCCACGGTTGGCCAGGACAGGATTGTTGACCTGTGGTGGATTATGGAAGCCCTTGATGTTGAACTTTGCTCCGTTCTACAAAACAGTACAAAAAAGGACAAACAAATATTGTATGTGAATAAACTGTTTCCCATAAGGGGTGTTTACAACACTAAAGTGGGGCACAATCACAAAAACTGCTGTTGTGTCCTTAGGCAAGGCACTACACCCACATTGCCTAGTATGAAAGTGGTATGTGTGCGAGTGATGGTGCTCGGATGGGCCGATGGTATAGATTGGCAGCCTCTCTTCCGTCAGTCTGCCCCAGGGCAGTAGTAGTTTACCACCACTGGGTATGGAGTGAATGAACAATGCTCTGTAAAAAGTCTTTATGTGTCCAGAAAAGCACTGTATAAAATGCATTATTATTATTATTATCAAAGAGAGCGTCAAACTGAAATAGGATGTGACTAGCATGGCATTATGAAAGGCAGAGCTGAAAAGATTTTGGGATTACAATGGTCGTGTGTGGGTGGCATCCTACCTTGTGGGCGTGGCTGGAGGGGGAGCTGGGCAGAGTCTGGGGACTAGAAGGGGCAGGGGCATGAGCATGGGCTGGGGAGGGCATGTGGAAGAAGTGAGGGAGCCTGGTGTCTATACACACCTGTCTGCCAGGCAAGGAGTGCATTGCTAGACCACCGGCCAGTGAGACATGAGCCTGGAGAAGGAAAACAAAAGCAATAAATAGCAAATTATAACTTACTAATTTAGTAATTTATTACAAAATACCTGTGAAACTGGAGGTATGAGGAGAGGGTGTGCTCCAATGTTGTGTTTACCAGACCCGATGCTGAAACCTGGTGGTAAAGCCAGTCCCAAATGTGGAAATGATGGATAAGGGGGAAGGGGAGGGATGGGACATGGTGGAGTGGAGTCGGAATCCTGTTGAAAATACTGATGAAGATTGTACCAAACCACAAACTTGCATGTGTAAAATAAAGAGTCTATCTCCTTACATTGTCTGATCCAGACAGTGATGACACGGAGGAGGCAGAGGAGTGTTGTTGTGGACTGGAGATAGACATAGGGGAGTCTGCGCTGGGTGGAGACACGGAGTCCCTCTGTTCCTCTGAGCTCACACAACCGGACTCATGTTCTGAAACTGAGGGTACTGCAATATGCCAAATTACCAAATAAGACTCAAGTATTCTAATCACTGGGTTTATTAAAAATATGCATTTATACCTCTGCTTTCTATTCTTGACAGATCACGACCGCCCCACTTTTTAATAATCCACTCTCTGTAGTCAATCACTTCCTGAGTCAGTCTGATGATTCGACCTAAGGTGCTGCAAAAACATGCCTAAAATGTTAGAACATCACAAGAAAAAAAGTAAACCAAGTAAACTACCGGAGTGCAGTAAGGTCTAACCTTTCAGAGTCTTTGTTGGGATATGATCGTGCGAGTGGGGACACGGCATGACTAAGGACAGTGTATGCATAGTCAAACACTTGTTTGACATGCATGGCTCCATATGAACCCCTGCCTACATCATTACCTACAAGTAAAGAAAACCAGTAAACCAATAAGCCAACTGTTACAAAGAGAAAAACTTGAAAACAAGAATATTTTGTGCGTTACCTGGGAGCAAGGGATCTTCAATGCACAACATAGATGGCCTGGATCCATTTGTCATAGACTTCATGATCTCTTCTTTGGCAATATATGCTCCTCCATTTTTTATGCGAATCCCCGTTTTCAAGTAATTAAAATGGCGACCATACAACTCAAAGAATTCTATTAGCAAGACACCCAAGTTCTCATTTGGATTCCTTGCATCAATACGAGGATGAAGCTACAGCAGAGAGAGAAAAGAACAATTTAAGTTGTGTTATCCAAATGTCTTCCAATGCAATGTAGCTTCACCTTATGTACCTGTAGGAAACTGATGACCATGAGGATAAGGCTATAGGAGCTGATTCCTCCAGTGAATACTTCATTTAGGTCTCTCTGCAGTAAAAACTGCTTGAGCACAAAGATGAGGTAAGGCAGAACAGGATACTTCTGTTGGAGAAAAAGAGAGTAGAAAAATTTGATCTGTAAAATTCATATTTGTTTTTATTAATTTAATTATTTATTAAATGTCTATATGTAAAAGACCACACAAAAAGATGTTTCACAGTAAAGTCAACAACAATAAAAAAAAATCTGCAACTAGGTCACAGTTTGAAGCCGTTAAATATAGCTTACAGAGGCCTCAGACATGACAATGCTTGAGCCTTGTAAGATTGAGAATATGTTAATTTTCCAATAGAAAAGGCAGCCTCACCTCTTGGCTGTATGCGTGTGTATATCTGTGCCAAATGAGCAGCAGAGCTAGACTGACCTTTCAAATATACTCGAAAGAAGTGAGAACACATCTGGGAGGGGTTGAGCTTGCATTGGCTGCATGGGAGTCTGGTAGAGGGGGCCTCATATTAAGGTGACCTCTCATTGACATGACTGCACTAGAGTGCGCTCCGTCCACGCATTAACATCATTTAACACTGCACTGATGCTGAGCAACCTTGTCGACAACAGGCTGTCAAGCTCCAACATGTACTACTAGAGAATATGTAGAAACAACAAAGCACTGAGGCTGACAGCTGGCTGAGCATCCACATGAAGAAGTCCTCTGTTTTAGCTAAACCCCACGAGCCAAAGAGTTAAGAGTAATTCAAATTGGTAGCAAAGTCTTTTAGGTCACTCTTCTGGAAAAACTGTTCAGCCATAATGGCAATATAAGTAAAGCTCTTTCAACTGTGTTCATGAGGGGAATTTCCAATGTCTAAATTTAGACAACAGTTTAAATTGTAATTATACGTTACTTGTGGTCGCCCTTATTGACAAATGCAAGTATAATCTTCATATAGTAGTTTTTCTAGAGATTTTAATAATGTACACCATTTGCCACCTCTACGTATAACAGTTAACATTTACATTAAATAAATAACAGATAGGCCTTACCTTAACATAATCTTTAATAAAGCTGGCTGCTTTGACTCCAGTCTCCACATTAAAACTGATGTCGACTTTCACCTCTGTTTCCTGGTCTGTCAACTTAATGATTGGCACCTGTATGAATTAAGCATGACATTAGCATCTGTGCTAAAGGTGTTTTGTAGGAAAATGGCTTCTATCAAATTGACTCTAAGGAGTAGCTAACTCAATACAGACTAAGTTACTAATACTACAAAACTAGCATTGAAATAGGCAATAAAATTGTACTTTTTGTGATATGGAAACATAGTCAAATTGGTCTAGTTTGTTGTAAGGAAGCACTATATAAATTAAAAGTATTATTTTCCCACCATTGCAAGATTTTAAATCAAATACTGGCTAGTTGGCTGAGTAGAAAACCCACTAAAGATGGCACAGCATAATATGACCAGATGGCAGACACAAACTTAGTTTGACATACTGTGGCTGAAACAAACAAGAGCAAACCAACACATTACCCTTTATTGTAAGGCTATCTTCCCTAAATATGTTCACATGCATTGCATTGTGTTTTCAGGTTTTAATTGTGCCTAAAAAATAACCAAGATATTTAATATAACCCATTAATTACCATAGTAAGACAGATGGGAGCATCACGTTAAATAAAAAAAGTCATTGCTGCATTTGATAAACATCTGTTCGTGCATATTTTAGAGCAGCGCACTACATAAACAGTAGTTGGAAACATGCCCAACCTGATTTGCCAGGTGATCAGTAACACACAATATGAGGATTGGATGAAACAATTACATTAATTTCAGTTTGAGCAATGTCATTTAAGTCCATATTGACTATATGTAACAAAATGTTGGGGTACATAAACACATTATTTAACCTGACTCACTGTAGCTTTGTCAAGCACTTTAATGGAGAACGGTTCTGCAACGTTATGTTTGCGAAGAGCTTGTTCTAACTCTTGTAGTGGAGGCCGCTCCCATTTTCCAAACACCACAAGATCAATGTCACTAAGACAAAAATACATATTATTAGTACTATAGAATAGAGGAGAATAGATTATATATATTTTTAGTAACCCTTACCTGGTTGGTAGGTACAATCCTGTACTAAAGCTGCCAAATATTTGAACCTGGAGAAATGTGGAAAAGAAGTATTAAAAATAAGGAACCTTAAATTTGGTAAAAGGTACAGGGAAGGACTGTTGCAAATAATAACTGCAGACATGATTTACATATTCTTCTCAGATGGTCTCAAAATAGAGAGAAAAAAACAGCTAAGTATTTCTGTGTTTCACTTCAAACGCTGCCAACAGAGAGAGCTGCCAATGCAACTGTTCTCTCAAAAGAAAGCAAAGTAAAGTTCCCTCTTTTTCGGTCAGTGACAAGGCTATAGCACAGAGTAAGTCTAGGATTAATAGAAAGAGATGAAGAGAGACTACAAATCAGCAGTTCAATCCATTTATTGGGCGGTCTGGCTAAAGTGGGGGACTGGCAGCCAACAAATCTCATATGCATGTGTTTAACATGATTAAATAATGACAGAAGTATTACTTCACCACCAAGCCAGCACTTCAGTTTCATTTTTAGTACATTGTGAAATCTTATCTGCACTGACGTATAGCATTTTTAAATGGCATATTAAACTGGGTCATAACAGTTTATATCTTACATCTGAAGTGGGCCAGAGCTCCTTGATGATCCGTTCTATTCGATTCACCACCTCCTTCCTCATAGCTTCTTCTTCTGGCCGAGGGGACATGAACTTGTAGAAATCCATTATTTCCTCATGTAGCCTGCACAAAAAATGGTGAAAAGATTAAAAATTGTAATTCTGGACTTAATTCCATACATACTATATGCTATTCTTGAGCTACATCAATCATTCCCTCCTGCTTTTCCTAGAAGTGTCAGTGTGAAATACAGAACAGGGAGTCCTTGCCTTTATTACCAGTCTATTAGGCTGGAGGCAACGCAGTCAGAAGGTTTCACTTGTATTACTGGTGGCTACCCACACCTCTGAGCTAAACCCTCATTCTTAACTTGCACTCTGTACTACAGCTATGATAACGATGTAATAAGGCGATTACGTATTTAAATGTAACATAGTGTTTCCACCACGTGCTATCAATCATTACAAGATACTATCAGTGTGACATTACTTTTGCAACTCTTTCTTTCAACCCCGGAGACAAACAGCAGCATGCCAAAACTTGCACATAATCTTGTGCAACCCGTGAAAAAGGCACAATACAACAAGCATGTGTAGAATCTTTAACTATTACTTGCACTAAAAAGTTCCACACGGACATAACTCTACATTATAAACATAACTAATTACCCGCATGTGAAGTTCTCCCTCAGACCTGTAGCCATGCGTATAACTTAAGAACATCAAATTCATCTTCATCATATGTGACACGAGTATCAATTCCAAAAAAGCACTATCAAATAATACTAGTATACCAATAGTACTGTTCAGTAAATGCTTTAGGCCATTATTACTCTACTAAAATGTTGTCTTGAGAAATAGGACATTTTTCTCTATTTATGCCATGGCAAACATTTTACCACTTTGCATTTTTTCTCTACACTGCTCTTGTCAGACCTTTCCAGATTATAGTATTCTGTATCCGATGAGAGCCCTTCATAATAAAACTCCACCCAATTTTTTTATATTTTTTTTTGCGTTACATGGCAAGCAAATATGACTATTCTTGAAAATATTATAAAATAAAAACCTTACGTTTGCAGAAAAGTATGTCCAACGCTGCTTTGCGTGGAGTTTTAATTTTACTTGAGTCTTAATTACAAATCCACTTCCGGTCCCCTGCTGCGCGTCTTATGTAAAATTTATTTGACTTCTTACAAAAAACTTCCCGTAAATTATAAATGTAATATACACCTATACAATAATTTCACTCAGCTAGGTCTTCTGTATAATAACACATGATAGTAAAAAAAAAAGAAGAAAAAAAAAAGGTGCCTACCCAAGGACTCCGGGATTGTACTTCTTCGTCTTCCACGGCGTCCAAGCGCTCACAAAACTGCCATTAGTGCAATTTGAAAGCAAGTAATTCATGCCGTAAGTGCTGGCCTTATTGTCACATTTCCTTCGGCCTGGGTGGTGACTGTGGGAGTGATTAACAGGTACAGGTACAGAGAGAACCTGGTGACGATTTGCGCAAATCTGCTGCAAGTTATACATGGACTGCTCATGCAGACGCTGATGGTGCTGATAAAGATTAACATTGTCCATGCTATCGCTCAAGTGCAGCAGTAGATTGGCAGTCCCCATATTCCCCGTGACATTTCCACCGATAGTCCTCTCAAGAGTGCTGCTGCTGCTGCTGCTGCTAGGAGGTGGGCTGTCCGGCCCAGATTCTTGAGATGATACCGAGGACACAGATCCCGTTTTCTGATTTTTACTCCGACTCTGGCCCGTGGTATTTGCCGCGGTGTAAGAATCCGGTGCGTTCCCGTTGCACAGCGTTATCCCCAGGGAGGACATCGCAGTGCCACTAGTGCCGTTTGAGATGCTGTGATGGCTGCTGCTCATACCGCCTGTAACGTTACCATTGCTGCTGCAAATGCTCGATGCCACCGCGGTCGCCACATTTTTTAAAACATCTAATGCTGCGTAATTGACACAATGATTGTGGTTTTGATTGTGAAGCTTCTGCTGAGCGGAGAGAGTGCGTAGTCCCTGAGAAGTCTCCCAGACGTGCATCCATAAAGCGTTCGCAGGTCCTTTCTGTTCGGGCTGAATCCAAGCTACCCTCGGATCCATTCAACTTCTTTCTCTGGCAACCTCCCGACAACTATCTAACTACCACTTGCGAGCCCGTTGTGGTCCAGAAAAGGCGGTGGGGCCTTCTTAAAGGCCACGGCACAAAGCGGAATAATAGAAAGACGCGTATCTATACATTAAACCAAACCCGGACCATTGGAAGTGGTCCCCTGTACCGCTAACTGGAAAAATGCTAGCCGAATCCTACGGGAATTCAATATGGCGTATTCTCTTCAAATCCAAGCGCATGCGTCCTGAAGGCTTTCTTTAAATGATGACTGCGCCCCCCATACGCCCACTCTTCACCTCTGCATAAATGATAAACTACCCCGTAAATATTACACACATTTCATCAAGCATCAAACAGAGCATATTACGTTTGCTGCAAATGGAGCAGAACTGTGTGGATTGGAAGCTGTGTATGAACAGAAGGAGGCATTGCATAAGGATGAGAGGAATGGGAGGTGGGATTTTTAGGGGTTCCCCCGTCCGTCTGGGTAAGTATATGTATAGTCCTGCATTATTCTGACAAATGTATCAAAAATTGAGATAACATTAAGGCTATTGTTTGCAAAACTAGCTTTCATCTATGGCATGATAAATAAAACCAAATATATAGTAAATAACAATAAATAATTAAAATAAATACATAAGCTGCACCGTGTAAAGTAATAAACCTAATGTTGGTTAACTTATTGGTGTATCAATTATCAATAGGCCAATTTCTTTTTACATATTTTTAAAATCAACAGTAAAAGCCTACAGTCAAAAGCACAACATTTAGCCTATGTCCATAAATGTTTGAAGAGAAAAAGGGTGGTGGTAGTATTTTATTTGCTTGTAAGAGATAGAAACAGATCTTGCATAATGCCTGGCCCCAACCTTGACCACACACGTGCAGCATGTGACACTCGAGGAAGTCCCCCAGAGCAAGCTATGTGTCAGCCTGGGTATGTAGCTTTGTATGTAACCCATTCAGACGTATATACACAGCTACTCACTCACACAAAAATCCCATTAAGGACATATATTTTGGGTCCTTAATAATATTAAATCCAAATAACCAAACACTAGACAGATCTAGCACACGAATAAGAAAATGATTCTAAGCTGTTTGTATTCATTTCCCCTTTTGATTTTCCTCTGTAAAAGAAACTCTTTACCACACCAGTTGAAATTAGCTGCAGCAGTGCATCCAGTGAATCTCGTATACATCTCATTTCAGGCATGGGTGAGTTATTGAAAGGTATGTTTGATGATCTCCATGTGATTTCCCTGAAGCCTGGTTATTTCTATAGTCTTTGCACCAATAAGATGGGTCCTTCTGTTCCGCTTGTTTGAAGTCATATGACGAATATGTCAAAAACTCTTGAGGAAATAGAACAAAAACAGTATGTTCCTTCTGTGACTATTGAATCTTGTCATGATCATATGTATGGGAGGTCTTCCATAAAAATTATGTTCTGATGCCATGAAAAACCGTACTATTATTTCAAGAAGAAACAAAGCAATTTGAAAGCTCCACTGTCCAAATATAAGTTCAACAAATAAAAAGTACATTTGTATATCAATTAATGTTCCGTCAAATTACCTTGTTCTGCCTCAGAGCAAAAATGGTACAAGTGCTTTTCTATTTTTGGGGTAGTCATCAAACTTCTCAAGGTACCATCTGAAAAAACAAAAGCTTTTTTAGGCAAAGCAAGCATCACCGACAGATAAAGCTGCTACCAAGTTGTGCATGTGTGTTTTATACATACTTGTGGTGGGAAAAAGCCCGGCTGCTAAGAACTACTGTGGTGAAGATGGAGAATGCTAAACTTTGAGCAGACTGAGCAGCCAGAGCAAAGCCGGCCCACTCTGTTATTTCTCCAAAGAAGTTTGCTCCTGACACATATTCAAATATCCCTCCTGTTGGGAAAAAGGGAGAGACTATTTTAGTACACATACACAGGCAATGAAACATTTAAAAACACGCATCACCACTATGACCATCCTCCTAATAATAGAGGTCACAAAACCCAGATGCATGTGTTCCATCAACATGTTCAAAAATAAAAATATCCTTAAATATTCTTGTGAGGAAGCTGGCCAATATGGTCATAAGTAGGTGGCAGACAAATTACTGAGGTAAAACACTTCCCAGCAGATAAAGACCTCTCCCATTTAAGTTGATATCATTCTTTAGATAACAGCCCAACACCAAAAGCATCAGTGTGTACAGTAAAAGGCAGTTAAAAATCTAGACACTGCAAAACAAGTTGCTCACACAAGTAAAAGATAATATAGAGGTCTTGTTGTAAAAGCTGGAATTAGCCCTTGGTATCAACCAACCCCAAAAGGAATCTCAACCTTGGCTTGGTGTAGCTATGTGATTGAAACTGGGGACATCCCTAGGTTGGTAAGACTAAATGTATGTAGTAAATGAATGCTCTGTATGCCTGTCCTGTCTAACTGTACATAGTGGCCATGTTCCGTAAACCTTCAGTTAACTTAGAGATAATCTTCTTTGAGGCAGACAGCTAAAGAGTTTTTGGTTTCACAAAGCAGGTTTGGAGCAGAGTTGGAAAACTCAGAGACAGCTCATATAGCAAAGGACTCGTGACTTTACCAGTGTATCCCAAAGAGGATTTGCATGGCAGCAATAAATCAGAGGTGGCTTCTATCTTAGAGGGCCACGATTATTGTGGAACATGCTTTGGGGCACTCTGAAGGCACACATAATTTTGTTGCAGCTGATTTACAAAATTAAAAAAAAGTTTTAAATTACTATTTTAATATTGCAATGAGGGCTCTATAGCTCATTGAATTTTTAAATGTATCCTATATGATACCTATAATAAACATAATTTTGGCTATTTTTGGCATTTTAAACACTTATATTATAAGTATAAAAGAAGCATTTGGCCTGTGCACACTTTTTTGTTTATAAATGGAAAAACATTTTATAAGAACACTGTAAATCAAAAAACACTGAAACTTTGAGCAACACGGACCATTTGCAAACAACAGTTTACAAGCAAATATACCACTGGAGCTGTATGTTATAATATGTGGAGTTCCCTGGTGTAATCTTGAATGTATGTGGTTAAAAACTGGTTAAAACCATTCCTCAAAACCGATTTGCCTATTAGGAACTGTAACCTATACCCAAGCTTGTTTTCAGCCAAGGAGGGGAGCACTTATTCTTGCAACCAAAGCAACCAAGATTTGATCATTTGAAATGATCAAAATATCACAAACAGCACTCAAAAGATGCTTCATGAGAAGTTACCTCTGGGAATCTTGTATCCAGTCTCTCCTGGTTCCCTCAGGTTCCTCAGAATATGGTCAGAATACATATTCACCAACCAGCCAAACAGCCACAGTAAAAATCCTAAAAAATAATGTATTCATTGTTTATGGGGAGGTTGTAGTTATACAAAACTGGATTTTGACACTAATTTCTGTTGTGACACTAATTCTCATCAAAACATATCTTTAGTGAGTTGTTCAACATAAGCAGTAAGCATATTTAAATGCCTCTCCAAAGGTCAAAAACAGTAGGCGCTACCTTCTGACTTGTGATCATTTCAGTGCTCAAACTCACTAAGAAAACAACAAACCACTTTCACACAAACTACTGATGTCTTAAGCTTAATTTAAATTCTTTCACTTCTCAGTAGGTGGTGTCCTTACACAATCTGGATAAATTTGACATATCTCTAAATTAAAGTTTAAGCCCCATCTCAAACTAACTCCCAATGATGGGGTCAATGGCTTGAGATCATCAGCACAGACTAATGTAAGCGAGTGGAAGTAAAACGTGGCGGTGCTTTTTGTGGCCTCAGTTTATTAAAGGGCCGATAATGCACTGTTTTTCCATCTATGTTGTAATGTTGTTACCTCACTATAAAACATGCCAGTAGTTTGTGTTTCGCTTCATTCACACATGTTTAACACAAATCCTGCATATTTAGGCTGAGTTCTCTCTGAAAACACTTCTACCTTTTGATGTTATGTGGCAATACAGGAAGTGCTCGATTGTGATTTAAAACCCATACTCCACCACTAAAATCATTTGGATGACTTCAGCCCTGAAATTGCCAATCTCTACTGAGCTTAAGGTAAAAGGTGGCTGCTAACTTGGAAAACTACCACTAAATTACATCATAAGGTGGAACATAGCATTTTGAGCTCTGAAGTTGTAGACAGCCTAATAAGGCTAAGATTATTCAAACGTGTGTAAAAAACTAAACAAAACTCCAGGTATGTTTTTGAAGAGGTAACAATATCCTAACACAGGAGGGCCATTCTCTGAAAATGGAGCCTGCATGGCAAAATTTCAAAACTACTTGTATAATATATTTGTAGATTTTTTTAAGGCTTTATATATTATATTTTAATAATATGTTGACCAGCTTTCAAGAAATGTTGATTTTCAGGGGGTAATGGTTATTAAAGAGGACATGTTATCTGAGCACGGTTGTTGTCAATGAAAATCACTTTTGAATTTAAGGGTCTTTTCTGCAAAATATGAAGTTTTGTCATACATAATTGTATTCAGCATATTTGGTAGAATCACTGCATGC
>JACN01093456.1:0-10484 GCA_000787155.1 Scartelaos histophorus | reverse complement strand
TATTTTAGACCTGGTTTAGTCCTCTTTCAGACCTGGTTTTGCCCTATTTTAGACTTGGTTTATTCCTATTTTAGATCTGGTTTACCTGTTTTAGAGATCTGGTTTAATCCTGTTTTAGATCTGGTTTAGTCCTGTTTTAGACCTAGTTTAGTCCTGTTTAGTCCTATTTTAGACCTGAAAGTTGTGTTTTCCTTCAGAGTTTTATCATCATCACTCTCCAACTGATTTTGAAATATAGAGTCAGGAGGAGATGCAGATACTTGTCCTGCTTCTTCTATTTAATGTATTAAATTCTATTCCCCAGTGTCAAAACTCAACTTTCAGTTCAGCGGGCCAGATTGAAAAGATCAACGAGTGGCATATGGCCCCCGGGCCATAGATCGCTCACCCCTGGTTCATATTTATTTTGTGCTTTGAGTAAATTTACACTAGACTCAGAAAAACACATTCTTATCTCAAGTACTTTAAATGTATTTCCAACATTTTCAATTCATTTTTCAATCATCACATCAAACTTGGGTCTAAACACGGAACAAAACCAAGACTAGACAGAACTAAACCAGGATTAGGATGGGACCTAACCCAGTCTATTTAAACTGGGCACAAACCAGGACCAAACCACAACTTTTTTAAATCAAATGTTATGAAATATTTATTGTACATCTTTTTAAATGTCATTGAATTGTAAAAAAGCAAAAAACAAAATCACCCAAAAGTTTTTAGAATTGTGTAATATTCATAAGCAAAACCTCCCCACTCAATTCTTTACTTATTTCTGTAACATTTTCCCTTTTTTGCTTCCCCTCGACTTGCGTATCTGACATTTGGTTGGAAATTAGCCGCATTAATAATCCACTGTAAATACGCCACGGCTCCCTCTGGCTCGCGGTGGTCACATGACGCGCTGGGAGGGGGCGGGGCCAGAGCGTTCCTGTTAGCGCCTCATGATTAGCCTGTAATCAGCGGCGTACAAACTGATTATTAGCGCGACGTTAAGCCGTCCTGTGGGGATGTGCCGCTTTCTAGTCTCTTCCTTTGGTCTCGTCTCCGGTGTGATTAGGCTGCGCTCTGATTGGACGACTCGCTGCAGTGTAACGTCCCCGAATAATCACATCGCGGCGCTTGATTGGGGAATGCTTTTATTGTTTAAATTGGTAAGTACGTTTGGATAAGATTGTTAATCAGTTAATTTTGGCGGTCTTGGTAAAAGTGTGTAGCGGGAGTTGTGTTACACGTTCTATGTTACACAAAATTGACTCTTGTGAAGGTTGAGTCATGTTATAATAAATATAAAAGTGGAAAAAAATGCATGGCACGCTCAGATGGTTGATCTCCAAAAGCAAAAAAGCCTTCGTCAGATAATTTTTCTTGCTTTCGACCACAATATACAAAATGTTTGCCAGTCCAAGTGTTCATATCCCCACCAACGAATGAGAGAACAAGAAAAAAGTTAGATATTTACATAAAAAACATTCTATTTAACACAAAAATAACCTGAATAAATCACAACAAGCATCTTAAGGCCACTACACACTACAGGATTTTTCAGTCTTGAGCGATTTTTGAATGTGCATCAAAAAGCCACAGCACAGACACGAGGATAATCTTAAGAGACTTCAAATCTCCGATCTCTCAGTCTGCAGTGGGATCTGTCTGGAAACCACAGGATATAAAGTTGTGAGTTCGATGGCGTCAGCTGTTTCCTGTCTACAGTAAAACCGCTCGCTCTGAGACTCTGAAGTGTTCAAAGATCAGAGTTTTGCACTTTGAGTTTAGACACGAGACAAAACTGTGGGATTATTATTTGTGAAATGTGGTGCCATACTTTAGATTTGTGATTTTTAAAGCAGAAAAGATTGGCTAAAGTTCACAGGAAGTAGAGTCACTGTCGCTAATCTGCAGCTTCGCCTCGGTCCGTCAACTTTTTACATTTAAATAACACCTCAAACTGGATTAATTGCGCGGTTTTGTGGACTTTATGTCATTATTTGCAGAGGAGAATTTCTATGGATAATGTGGATGAAATGCTGCACTTTAAATGTCCCACTTGACGAAAGATGAGTAATTAAGTCTTTATTTTCGGGCCACGCCTCTGAACTTGAGGAAAAGAAATCGGGCAAAGCTCAAAATGCTCTGTTCCACTTTATGACGTCATGAAGCGGTAGTTTTCATGTTCGCAGCTGTTGCTTTTAATAATGTTTTGTTTCCTCAAGCAAGAATCTTGGGAATCAATTTCACTGCCACTGAATCGATGATGGAAGACGACTGGGTGTCCAATCCAATCCACTTTATTTCTACGGCACATTTCATAAACAAACAGATTCCAATGTGCTGCATAAATACACAGTAAGAACAACAATAATAATATAATGATAAACTAAACGCTCATACTAGTCTTAAAATAATAAAACCAGTCATATAATATAAGAGCAAAACCATAGAATAGCAATAAATAAATAAAACCAATAAAATAAATTAACTAACTACCTACCTGCTAATTAGCATACTTGTAAATGGAAAATAACTAGTATTTATTCAGCCCTTATTAATCTCTAATTCCCCATACACTTATTCTGCTATTACTTAGACATTTACAAACACTTTCCTATGATACACTCCTTATTACTGCTTATTAAAATGATACTTGGCCATTTTTGTCCATGAAACGTGATTCTACAAAGCTTTTCATGCAAATAAATCAAAACTACATTTATTGTGCTACTGCCACTGAATCGATGATGGAAGACGACTGGGTGTCCAATCCAATCCACTTTATTTCTACGGCACATTTCATAAACAAACAGATTCCAATGTGCTGCATAAATACACAGTAAGAACAACAATAATAATATAATGATAAACTAAACGCTCATACTAGTCTTAAAATAATAAAACCAGTCATATAATATAAGAGCAAAACCATAGAATAGCAATAAATAAATAAAACCAATAAAATAAATTAACTAACTACCTACCTGCTAATTAGCATACTTGTAAATGGAAAATAACTAGTATTTATTCAGCCCTTATTAATCTCTAATTCCCCATACACTTATTCTGCTATTACTTAGACATTTACAAACACTTTCCTATGATACACTCCTTATTACTGCTTATTAAAATGATACTTGGCCATTTTTGTCCATGAAACGTGATTCTACAAAGCTTTTCATGCAAATAAATCAAAACTACATTTATTGTGCTACTAGTCCTTAACAACACCCTTATTACAAAAAGCTTATTAGAATCATAATTCAAAATTCATGGACAAAAATTGTTTAGTATCATGCTAATAAGCAGTAATAGGATGTGTATTTAATGTTGTAAATGTTTGTGAAATGAAACATTATTTAGGGCTGAATAAATGCTAATTAATGGCAGACGTAGGGAGCAGTGAGTGACCACACGTTGGTGAAATCAGGAGTACCGAGTTGGAGGAGCACACGTGGCTCCGGCCCTGCAGGTGTGTCCAGAGTCCAGCTCTGGTCTGGAGCCTTTGGGCGACTGTGGCTCTGCAGCTCTTTGGCTCAGACTGAGAGTCTGTGGGTCATTTATCAAGCGAGAGGAGCCGAGTCACAACAGAGAAGTGTGGTGATGAATTATGGAAAGAGGAGGAGAGAGAAGGAAAGGAGTAGAGGAGGAGAGTGGCTCGGACGTGAAGAGGCCCACACAGAAGTCTACAAGAGACCAATGTCCAGATATGTTAAAGGAACTGAATTTGGTCTGTGCTCTTACAGTTTTAAAAAAGTGACCACAATCACAACTGAACCTGTGTTGCCAGAGCCTAAACCTGCAGGGACACATACAGGTTTTTCTCATTCTCAGTTTATGGACAGAACCTCCAGAATTCCCTCCCTGAGCTGCAGAGGCTGCACTAGCACTGACTCATGATGCCGGATTAACAGGAAGCAGAGACCACTC
This sequence comes from Scartelaos histophorus, assembly GCA_000787155.1. Classification (NCBI taxonomy): domain Eukaryota; kingdom Metazoa; phylum Chordata; class Actinopteri; order Gobiiformes; family Gobiidae; genus Scartelaos; species Scartelaos histophorus. The sequence goes on along the minus strand of JACN01093456.1, from coordinate 6,563 downwards.
ACATCAGAGAGGAATTCTATGTTTAAACCAACTGGAATTCAGCTTTGAAACTGGCAACAGTGCAAATTTAGACTTAGACTTTAGAGTTCTTTTTTGATGTAACTTTTCCCATGTGGTTTCTAATCCTGCTTTTTCCATAGAGATATCATTGCTTTTGTTCAAATGTCACTAAACTTCTCTTTCTTGTAGTTTATTCATTTCCAGCTTTTAATTTTAGCGTGTTTACTTAAGAACATGCATTTATAAAGGGTTGCCTCTTCAGTCTCCACAGATCTGATGTGTAACATGGCCTGGTGGATCCCCCTGACTGTCTCCAAGGAGATAAAACGTCTAGTTCAATGGTATAATCTGTAACATTCCAAGAAACGGAAAAAAACTAGCAGGGAGGAAATTTAGATTATAATTTTAAAATTTTGGACATTTAAAGAGCCCCATTTATAAAGCTATTTTCAGATGTATGTCAAAAAAATTGCCATTTCCTCATCAACTCTGCTATGTTTTTAAACTCCACACACCTTCACTAGAATTATTTGGATAATTTCAGCCAATATCTGCTAAACCAAAGGTAAAAGGAGCTGTTAACTTGAAAACTACCACTTCATGACTCACAAGGTGGAAAGGAGCTGTTAACTTGAAAACTACCACTTCATGACATCACAAGGTGGAACTCAAACATGTGAATGAAATAAGAACAATTTCAGCTCTGTTTTAATGAGGTAATATCATTATAACACGGCTTAACGCTCACAAGAGTTGATTTGGTTTACTGTACGACCTTTACGTCAAGTTTATTCAATTTAAATCTTACATATGAACAAAAATAATTAGAAATCCAAATCTCAGGAAACAGCAACAAGTCCTTCCATCCATCTTGTTCCACTGTCGGCCGGCGCTGTGGGCAGTCTGAGCACGGACTCTCCAACTTTAATCACAACACTAGAGGGGGGGTGATATCATATTGATCTGATCATTTTTCGCCATCCATCAAAACGTGATAAAACGTTACTTGAGCTTGAAGTGTCAAAAAGAACAGACCAATAAAAAGTCTTATCGTACCGTCTTTGGAAAGAGTTTCTGCTCAGTTCTGCTTCGGTTTTCGTCGACTAATTTGCATGTTTTATACTGTTTTCGACATTAAAAAAGGGGTATTATTTGTTTTGTTTTAGCTTTCTACCATGTTATAAGTTTTGCCAGGTTTGTGAAGTTGTTGTGTACAGTTTTATATCATGCTTTTGTATATTTATGGAGAATTGTCGTGGTCACACAAAAGTATTAGTCTGTGTACATCTCTAAAGGGCAAAACTACAGACGTTTAATAGACAAACTTTCACTTTATGGTTCTAATTTATGGTTTTCTGTGGCAAAATGTCTGTGGAAATGTCTTGCGTATTCTCCACCGTCTTAATTAATCTGGCCCATCACCAAATCTTCCAACAAACCAACAAGGTCGACAAAGGATGAACATTCTTCCATGATTTATCCACAACCATCAAGGTAAGAAAGGCGAAAGTGTAAAGACGAACAACGACTCGTATTAGCAAAAATAATGTTATGGCAATGAATAAAACATAAGTAAGTTCACTCTGACTGATTCTGTAATTAAAGAGCCGCTAAACACCAAACCCATTTTTAAAAACTGATTAGCTGTGGATGTAAAATAGAAGCGTCTACCTATCCCAGGCCTTATTTTGGCATTTTAGTGCATATTTGTTAAAAACTGGTCTGTAACGGCCTCATTAGGATCAACTATGACCAATACAAACAGACAAATGACTGAGAATGAGTCAAATGCAGGTTATTACAAGCACCGCCTACACCTGAAAGGTTCATGCAAAATTCATGCAAAGTTCATGCAAAATCGGCTCCAAAAGACCCAGAGTTGTGAAGAAAATTTCACTGTTTTAATAATTCCAAAAATAACCTATGAAGACAAAAAATATCTAAATACAGAGAGACAATTTCCCAGTTTACTTGAGAGCTTTAAACCCAATTAAAAATAATTTTATTCTGAATAAAAGTGAATTCCGCTTAAAAAAAAGTAAACACGTAATTCCTTATTATTCAAAATTAAGCTTATTTGGAATTAAACTTTATTCCGATGTAAGTGGGTGTTTTTTTCAGACGTTAAAGCCAATTTAATTTATTCCGTGATCATGTAAACGTTTATTCCGCTTAAAAATAATTCCGATCGTTCAGCGTAAGCACGTTATGTCGACCTTCTGTCTCGATGACGCTCTGCAAAAAGGCGCAAATTTTAAAAAGTGCACTGGACGAACTACAGATAACGAAAAGAGCGGCGGCAGAAAACGGCAAAAGCGCTAAGGAAAAGCCAAACGCCGGTAGCAGCTGAGTGTGATTTTTCTTCTGTCGACGTAAATACGTTTGTGTCTCTGTCCAATCAGAACCCCCTTTAACGTGTTTTACCTTGATTCGGAATTATTATTTCCATATAAACATGAAGGAGAATATTTAAATCCGATCTATTTAATTTGGAATAATTTAATTCAGCAAATGAGGAAGGAAACACACAGACTAAAAGAGGAGCTAAGAGAACACAGGTGCATCACATGAGGGCGGGGCAATAATCACAGGTGGGAACACAAGAGGGTAAAGTAAAGTAAAAGGACAAACAGGACATGACAATACCGTCACTGTCACCCTCCGTCGGCAGTATGATATTGCTGTTACTCTCACTGAGCGGCGCTGTCACTCATAGGTCAAGCTCCGCCCCCCACCCCATAACCCCACCCACAGAGTCCCACCCACTGTGCTGGATCTTTCAAAATTTGACTGTTGGCGGAGTTAACTCTAAGCAGCTCTTTAAAATTAAAAATCAATTTCACGATGTCGATATTGGCATAGATAGTTCGGTTTGTGCAGCTTGAATGTTAAATGTTCACAGATTACACATCTAGCTTTTTATATCTCTCCATTGTCAACCTTGTTAGTTGAAAATTTGGTGATGGGGCAGATTCATGAAGCTGGTGGAGAACACACGAGGCATTTTGCAACAGAAAACTGTTCTACAACACTAAAGGTCTGTATGCAGGGTTTGTGTGTTAAACGTGTGAATGAAACAAAACACAACTCCAGGTTTGTTTGTGCTGAAGAAACATTTTAACACAAATCAGAAAATAGAGTAATACGGGCCTTTTAACGCACCCTGAGTTTTGTGACCACGTGAAGTGTCGTAGAGCAGAGAAGCTCCGTGCAGCCGACAGCGCCGCCCTCACGAGGCTGTGGGACCCCAGTGACCCGTGTGATAATCAAGAGGAAATTCACTTTCATTATGAGCCCATAATTCATTTCATTTGTTCCGCTGTTTAAGCCTGCGCTGCTGCCTCTGCTCACAACTATTAACAGTAATGAAAATGTGCAGTCACTGAGCTGCAGATCAATGGAGTCGAGTGGCTCTGTTTAAACCTCTGACTCCTCACAGGCCACACTGTCCATCACCGCGAGAAACAAGAACCTACTGTCATTTTACGCTGCGGTACGAAAGAACAGCTGCAGGGCTTCACAAAGATGTTATTTTTAGACAAACGAGTGCAGTGTGAAGACAAGATATTACTGAGAAAAAAACCCATAGACTGTTTAAAGAGGTGTGACGTCATCCATACTGTCATAAATATATGTATTTACAGACAAAATAGCAAAATAAAAATCTTAAGAAATGAATTCAACTGCAGCCTCCAGGGGGCGCCAGGTGAACACAACAGGAAAGACCTCGTTATAATGTTGCCTTCGTTTATCCATCCGATTCCCACTCAGATCTCGGATATGACGACTTCAACCGTTGGTTTTTCCGTTTGTCCGACTCGGAGGAAAATCGACTAACTGGGAAGATGTTGTTGCTTTAGTATTGGCTGAGTACCAGGCTCCAAAACAAGTCTGTGCTTCAACTACGCAACCTCGAGGAAGAATTCAGTATAAACTGTATAAATCTGTATATGACTGAAGTGAAAGTGTTGGTGTTACCTGATCATTTTGGCACATTTGTGTCCATATTGGCACAGGTGGCGATACGGACGCAGTAAAGTACTGCAGTAATACTACCAAACCCACAGGCGGCAATACAGACGCAGTAAAGTACTGCAGTAATACTACCAAACCCACAGGTGGTGATACGGACGCAGTAAAGTACTATAATAAACATGAAAACAAGACATAAAAACATAAAACAATACAGAAAAATTAACAGAAAAACAATGAAACTCCTCTTTCCTTTTTAAAAATGTATTATTTATTTTAAGTTATGATTCATTGTTTTAAGGATTTCCTATATTTTTTTCATTATTAATTATATTTTAGGTCACTACTTTAAATCCTTTGGGGATGTAGACAGACTAATAACAGAGGGTTACTCAAACAAACGAAACAAAACACAACTCCAGGTCTGTTTTGATGAAGTACGAACATTACAACGCGTCTTAAAGCTCACAAGAGTCCATTTTGCGTAACGTAGGAGCTTTAAACTCAAACGATTCCGCTCTTCTATCGTCCCTCCTAAATCCGTGTGGATGCCAGCCTGCCCGCTCGCCGCTAAACGACGTTGGTCCCGTGCCAGTCCCGTTAATTTCCTCAATATGTAAATCTACTTAATGTGAAGCCTCCTTTGACTGGCAAAACCGGCGTTGAGTTAATGAAGCTTTTGTAATTACCGTCGCCATGGCAACCTCGCTACCTGGGCCGGGCTGATATTACGCACACGGGAGACCACCGAACGTCGCACAATGACTCGAGAAGGTAGCCCCCCGAGCGCTAATAGTGGCGGCACAATGCGTCATTAGTTTCGGGAAACCAAACCGCTAATGCTATTAAGCTAACAGAATGCAATTTTACGACACGGAATGCATTTTCACCGCGGCTTTTCATTAGATCTTGTTGTGCGGGGGGGGAGTCGAGATAATGAAATCAACAATGCGGTAATGAAGACTTGATAATTGAGTTTGTGCGTTTTGGGTTTTAAGCGTCCGATATTACGCGAAACTGACTCCCGTGAGCTTTAAGACGTGTTAGAATGTTGTTACCGTCTCGAAAACATATCTGGAGTTGTTTTGTTTCATTCACACGTATTTGAGCAATCCTTTATTGTTCGTCTGTCTACATCCAAACCTCAAAATGCTCCGTTCCACCTTGTGATGTCATGGAGTGGTAGTTCACAACCAAATTTTACCCTTAGTTTTGTGGAAATTCGCAATTCCAGAGCTGAGATTCTACAAATTAATGGAGTTTTAAAACATAGTGGAGCTCTTCCTGCGTTACCACATGACATCATGAGATGCAACAGAGATTTTCAGTTCAATGTGCAGGGTTTGTGCATTAGAAATGACACAAAACTCAACTCAAGTAAAATGGGCTCTTTAAAGGTCCGATTTTGGCTTGTGAACATTTTAAAACATAAATTTATTCACTGCGAGTCTGATGTTTTTGCTTTTCCCAGAAAGTTACAGAATATTCCATTACACTGGCAATGTTACGCGTCACTTCTGTGGAGAGGCAACCCTGTCCCCAAAAGTATAAACTAATAAAAGTATTCTCAAATAATCAGTTAACACGCTCGAATAAACATCTGAAACTAAATAAATTGCAAGACAAAAATAGTTTAATGATACAAATCAATTACATCTTTGAATTTTTGTGCAAATTTAATTAATCCTCAATAAGATTTCTGTTTTCTAACTTGATTTCAACAACCTCCTCGTCACATTGAAGATGTTTAAGTTTTTGTATTTTCCATTTATTCAGTTACATATGTTATAACTGCAACATTTATTTATAGAACTAACATTTTAAACACGTGGGAATGAAACGAAACACAACTCCAGGTCTGTTTGTATCATAGAAAAATAGAGTATATGGGCCCTTCAAAGTACAAATATGAAAACTTTAAAGAAACAACTGTCTGACACTATCCCAGACTGTAGTTTCTGTGTTGTGCGTCAGTGGGGAAATGATGAAAACTGAGGTATGGTTGGAAATGTCGTTTCACCGAACACTACAATGACGTGGAGATGAAGAAAACTGGGGCATTTTCTCTTTTTTTTCCTCAATTTTGTCAAGATTTATTACTGAAAATAGAGCTCATAGGAAATCGTCATCGCATTTGTCCAAATGTTTCCTGATTTGTGACGTAATGTGAATAGAACCAATATCACAGTAGAAGAAAAGACAAAGTGGGCAAGGCTAAGGCTCCGTTTACACGTACACGGGTATTTTTAAAAACAGAGATATTTCCCTTCGTTTGTTCCCGTCGTTTACAGGCAAATGGAGAATTTGCCTCTGAAAAGGAATCTTTCTAAAAACTCCGGCTAAAGTGGAGATTTTGGAAAACGACGGTTTCATTTTCATTTGTGTTAAGTGAGATAAAATGTGACCAGTGTCTAACTTTTGCTCTGATGATCATGTGATTCTGCAGCATCAGAACAGCAGTCGCACCAGAACTTTTCATGTGTTTGCATTTTCACAGCTGATGTGTTATATCTAACCAGAGACGAATGAGGCTCATGTCTCCCTTCTAGAAAACCGAGTCACCGTCGCCACCAATGTCCCCGGTTTTGGGT
>KN499928.1:0-10545 GCA_000787155.1 Scartelaos histophorus | reverse complement strand
TTTTATCCCAAAAAAAATAAAAAAAATATAAAAAAAAAAAAAAAAAAAAAAAAAAAAAAAAAATGGGGGAAAATATTTTACCAAAATTGCTTGAACACAAAGACCCACTTTGGTCAGTGGTATACTTATCTTTATACCTACATTTGAATCTATATTTATTGTTAATAAGCTACAGTATGGGAACCTTTTATTTATTCATTAATGGTAAAAATTCTAGTTTTGTAACACAAAGTTCAGTGTCTCTATTGCTCAAAAATACAATCATTCCTTCTGTGAATAGAGGCAACTGTCCACATATCTGAATTGTAATGTAGCGTAGTGCTGTGATCTGTTTGACTCATTTGTGATATACAACTTTAATCTGCACTGTGGAACATTCTAGACAAAGCAATAACATTTCCATGGAGACGAGTAGGCAGGGGACTCTCTAGTGCACCTCTGAAGTGCACCTCTGAAGATGCATAGAGGTGTAAAGATGATAAAATAAATCACACAGTGTAATATAACACTTGATCCTGTGTGTGTTGCCCATAGCGACTGTACCACGGCTCGATGCAGTTTAATGACGGATCTAATGGAGGAGAGGCACAGCCCTACTACCTGCCGCAGGTGGAGGAGAAGATGGAGATCTCAGACAATATGGCCGTCATCAGTGTCCCTCCTCCACGCTTCAGACCAGGAGACCCCGCCTACATCCTCCACGACTTCAACAGGGTCAGGATGCTTATGAGTTACCACTGTCAAAAAAGCTTAAAGTTGTCTGTTCATGATCCTGTTTAGACTGTAATGTTATGTGTGAGACTTTAACAGCACAAATCATCTCTCCTGTTGTAGTTCCAGCTAAGTCGGCTCTTTCTGGTCAGATTGTGCATTAATAAAGCACAGATTTAAGTCTAATAGTATATTGGGTTACAAGTTGAAAGAGTTGATTTTACACTTCCTGACATCTTTCACTGATCAATAATAATTCCACTGGGCAGATGGATAATGTTATAATACTGTATAATAATTGGTGTAAGGTGGCCAGGACTTGTGCATGCAAATGCTTATGATGGAAGATTATGAAACAATCCACACATGACCTAGCCACACTAACTCATTTACAAAAAAAGGTAAATATTAGTTCCAAATAAAGTACCTATAGGTTTAGAATTTAATAGTTTTGCTCCTGACAAGCAGTTAACAGCTCTTCAGGATCCTTTTGGAGCAAAAAACACCTTTAATGAAGTAGCAAAGTAGGTGTATTTTCTGCATTATTTGTGTATGATTTGTGTGAGCAGAAGCTGACGGCCTACCTGGACCTGACCCTGCGCACTTGTTTCGTGATCCCCCTGAACACCTCTGTGGTGCTGCCTCCTCAAGACCTCATCGACCTCTTCTCTCAGCTCATGGTGAGATGACAGAAGTAGTTTGGTAACCAAGGACTGAACCATATATTGCTACAGTGAAATATTGAAATAAATGATTATATTGAAACTACTTTTTGCCACTGACACAAAGCAAGATAATCCAAGTAAACCAATTTTTAAATAGACAGTGTCATTAAAAGGCCTCAGCTGACACAAATAAATAGAGGGAACCAGTAATTGGCAATGGAAGTTATTAATTTTACTCTCTATAGCAAAATCTCAATTTCATATTACATAGAAATGGCAAAAATGTCCCCACTTTTGCAAATACACTGTACACATAAATATTGAACCCCAAAATGCTTTCATGTATTGAACGATAAGTCAATATAATAATTATGTGACAGGCCCATGTGATGTGTGTGTCTATAATACATACATGTGTTTGTCCAGTCTGGGTCGTACCGTAGTTACCTGGTGCAGGAGGACCTGGTGGTGACCGAGCGCATCGAGGACATTAAACCTCTGGGCTTCTACATCCACCGCCTGTGTGACGGGAAAGAGACCTACAGGATGCAACGCCGTGACACTGTACAGGGTGAGAATACAACTGTAATTACTATGAGATCATTTAATTCAATTCAGTTCAATTTATTTTTGTATTGCCCAAAATCATAACAACAGTTATCTCGGCGGGCTTCACAAAATTGTTAAATTAGCAAACAGAGATATCGGAGAATGAAAAAAAAAAAATAATAATAATTAATAATAAAACAGTGTGAGTATCCTATAAAGTCTGTGTGAGAATACAACTATGAGAGCATTTAAAACAGAAGTGTGTGAGTATCATACAAGATCTGTGTGAAAATAGAAGTAAAATCACCATGAGATAATTTAAAATGGAAATGTGTAGCTCTGGAGAGTCTCAGATAGCAGCCTTAGATAAAAGGAAATGGCAGTGATGTAACAATTTTAATGTCTTGTACTCAAGATCATTCTAAAACTTTTCAGGAAAGCCCAACATTTTATGTTATGTGCAAGGAACTCAAAAAATATATTTATTGCCTATTACAACTTTAAATACTTGGTTATCAAGCTACAATATTGGACTTTTAAAGTTTACCTTTTGTCTCCATCTAGTGGATGTACCAGTAATAAGTAATGGTTCTAACTTCACAGTGCACAGTTTCAAACCATTATTATTTTTTATGAATGGAAAAGAGACAGATAGTGTAGATGGATAGATTAGTGTGTGTGTATTTAAAGTACAAACAATAAAAATAAAATGAAATGCCTCTCATCTTCTAAGTATTCTATTATCAAAATGGTTTACGACACAGAATTCAGTATTTGAAATTAAAAGTGCACTAAGTAACTTCTCGGCTGGGGGTCCATCACCTTTTGTTTTCTATGGATATGCCATCGCTCTGCTTCAGATGTTCCACAGTATGACCTAAAACAGCTCGGTCTTACATTTATTAAATTATAGCTGTTTTTAGAGCTTAAAAATACCTCCTAAAACAGGCGTTCTGACTGTGAGTGGGGTCGCCTCTCAACAGATCTGACCTTTACCTTGGCCTGGTTTGGTCTATGAAAATACAAGACTTAATACTGTGAAACATTTCAGACAAAGCAATAACACCTACAGAGAAAATCATTTGACGGACCCTCCACCAAAGCAGTCACACAATCCACCTTTAAGTTACATATTGTGTTTTGTTCCAGGCGGGGGCATTGTGAAGCGCGCTGCTGAGGACTGCTTCACCATCAGCCACTTCGAGAACAAGTTTGTGACAGAGACCAGGATCTGCAAGGGCTAAAGTTAAAAATAAAGTACAGAAGCGAGTACGAGCTGGTGTACTTGTGAAGTAGGTGAAAGAGGGGAACAACTTTCAGACAGAAACTACTTTTGTACAAAACATTTCTGCTGCTTTAGCCTGAGTGAAGTTGTGATTTCCGTTACAGTGTTTTAAGACTTCGATCTCCTCCTTATCCGCTGCTTCCACTCTAGAGGTCATAGGTCATTACGCTTACAAGTATTTCAAATAGTCTTCAACGCAACCACCAGCTCCATATATAAGTAGAAGTGACGATAGGCTTCCTTACATTTGGCTTAGTTTATTTCAGTGCTTCTCAAAGAGCTTGTTGTTTTGATAGTATTACTTATTCTTCCTATTCACGCTGTAGACGAGATTGTACATCCTGAGAAGTTGTTTATTCTTAAATATCTCCCTAAATGTGAGCCTACTGTTCTTGCACTAACTCAATGTAACCTGAAGGGGGAGTAAGTGATCTCTTTTTGGCAAAACTATAATACAGCGTTTTATTATTAGTGTTGGCAGAAGACTTGTTCATATACAAGTTTATAATGGAAGTTTTAGTTTTGTTCCAATTTTATCCTCTGTGAAGTCATGCTGGTCAAGATTCTTCCTGTTACTGTCAAAGTAATTTTTATACACCTGATGCCCTTCCCTATGCAACCTGCTCCAATTTATCCAGGTTTGGGAGTAGTAAAAAGAGTCTCACGTCTTCTGATTCAGGAATTCAGATAATCTATTTTCTTATCTCCTATGGCTGGCCTCATCCTAAAATACTGGACTATTTTAGCAAATTTAACATGGAAAGCCAAATGTTTTTTTCTGTAATTTAAAGTTGCACTGTGTAACTTTCAAGTTAAGGGTTCACCATCTCTTTGTATCCATGGAGACGATACTGCTTTGCCAGGAATGTTCCACAGTAGGACATAACTTAATAACTTGGATTTATTGAATTACAGATGTTTTTTTATTGCAAGAAGTATAATGCCATATTGTGGAAAGCTCAAGGCAAAGTAATGACTTATAGATGGAGACAAGTGGTGCTGGACCTTGCGTTAGAAAACTTACATCATGCATCTTTAACTAGAGCCATATTGATGTTTGCTGTTAGCTTGAATGACTACAGTTTGTTAAGAATAAAAGACATTGCAAAATGTAACACCAAACTTGCAGAAACACTTACTTCCCCTTATGATCATTTCTACATTGTTACAGTCTATTACCACTGATAGGGTCTGTCTTGGTACTGTGCACTCCTGGATCTCCAAGCACAATCCACTCTCAGTCACGGTGTAGATATTTCCCAGAGTGCTTTGTGGCACCTCTGAAGTCCTGCTGTTTTACATGTAAATGATGGTGACCAGTGTTTGTGTTCAATGTGTAAAAACTTTATTTGTAAAAGAGCACTTGGCGGATAGCTACTGGAGCACATAAGGGCAAAGATTTTCCTTTTTAAATCTCTTATTTGAATGTGATAATGTTTTGTTGTAGGAAATAGGTCTACTGTTTTCAATATTTTGCTTAATCCTTAATATTTGAAGATGTATGTTGTGGAAAAAACATGCAATAAATTTGCATTAAACCCAAACAGGAAGTGTGTTAAATCTGTACGCTTAAGAGGAAGCATGCTATTAATCCATAAAATACTTGTCCTGCATTAAAGCCACAGTATGCAACATTTTAGCCAAAAACTAAAATTAAAGAATGTTTTGGGGTTTATGTGTTTTGCTGTATAGTGGCATTCACTGCACTGACAAACAAGGAAAAGCATGTAGCCTTACTGTGAGTGGGCTTGCATCTCCACACACCTGACTCTTGTTTAGACTGAAGGAGGGCCTCCTGCTTGTTTCCATGGAAATGTTGTTCCCTTAGCTATAATCTAAAATTATCTCTTCTAAAATGTTCCGTATGGTTTTTACTTTCGATTTCCATGGACTCGTGGAAAGTGACACTTTAAATGTGTGTAATCATGATTAGCAAAAGAGGTTTTCAAAATGAGTCATTCTGTATTTTTAAACCAAATATAAAAATGTTTGTATTATTAAACCTTCTGTATTTGGATATTTGGGTAGACAGGAAGTCTGAAACAGATCAAGCTGCACCGTACATCTCCAGCACTTTGAGCTATAACATTTTAATAATTGTAATCATATAAATAAAGGAATGACTTCTTCAAAGCAAAGTTTTGTACATTACCATTTTCCTATTGATTTTAGTGGTGCAGATTTTGGCTCAATTCTGAAGCTCAGTATGCAGAAAGTACAACAAAATACATGCTTAAAATAAATATAACATTCACATATTATTTTCACATACAAGTGGGAGATACACCAAGCAGTCAAAACATTGACCAGTGACCACTGAGAACAGAATCATCCAAAAATAAGATTTGATTTGAATTTCAAATTGTGAATCCCCCAAACTCTGATGGGTGTGACAGGCAAATGAAAACCCTCTGAAAAACACACAGGCCTTTATACTGAGGAATGTCTGAAATATATCACACAGAGTAATGAGAAATAGCAGACTCTAAACACTGTGAACAACATTTAAAAGTGCACTATGTCACTTTTCTGCTGGAGGTTCTGCTGCCTGCTTGTTGCCATGAAGATGTTGTATCTTTGCCTCAAATGTTCCACAGTATGGTATTAAACCTATTTATCTCCATGGACACTAAGGTGATACCATCACACTACACTCAGTAAGAATGCATGATTTGTTTTATGTATTTAGTTGTAAAATAAATAAATAAATAAAAGAAACACAAGATGCATATGCCTTGCTGTGGAACATTACAAAGCAATTCTCCATGGCAACAGGCAGTCAGTGGACCCCGTGTGAAAGTGACACCTTTCAAAGATTCAGTTAGTTTGACAAAACTTTCCAAAAAATAAACGGTCTCATTTATGCTATACGTTTTACACAAATGGGGATGCACATGGAGGCTTTTATCCATCTCCTCAGAACATGTGGGATCTTAGCGCTGTACCTGAACTGGCCACTGGGGGCAGCAGTGAACACTGCTCAACTTTGGCTAAAGCTAAACTTAATCTAAGTGACTGGAACCACATGCAAAACAGATAAAAGTGCTTCTCTTTTTTCCCTTGAACATTTTCTAACAAATACAACCTAAAAACAAAACCATTTTTGTTTATTTGTTCCTCTATTTTGTCCATTTTTATCAATAGGCTTTTGTGCATAGTAGCACGCTAGCTAGCTCACTGTGCCTCAAACATAGAATGGTCCAATTGACTTACACTGGGATCTTGTCAGTCATCCTTGTCATTTTGATCTTAAAATGTTCGTATTAACCCTCTCTACATGATCCTGTTTTTTGTTTGTTTGTTTTGTTAGTTTGTTTTTCGCTAAAAAAAATACTATTCATAATATAGAGCCTGGTTCCAGATTTGTTCGTGTAACTCATTTGAATGACGTCACACTCACTTAGTCCACTTCTTTTATACAGTCTATTGTCTCAAACAGTTACTTTTATTACATTTGTAAAACATAAAATAAACAACCTATAGAGGGATTATCAGTAGTCACTTCACGCCCTACTGCGCTAGACTAATGCAGAAAGAGCCGCCGTCCTGTCTGGTATCATGTCACTGTTAGTTTTGTCGATCAGGCATGAGCGGATGTCCTGAACATACAGAAGTTAGAGCCATTTGTTCTCGTCACCTTCATTTAACTCATACAGGTCATTAAGACGTATCCCGCTCACTAATGTTCATTTAGCATCATCACACGCCTCAAAATTAGCATTAGCCACACGAGACACAAAGACTTCTCTTTTTAAACAGTGTTCTCCAGTGAAATATTATTTTTTTCTGTGCTTTTTATCACGTTGTTTTTGACATCCACGTTTATCAAGTTTTTTTTCCTCAGATAACAGTTTTTTTGACCTGAGATAACACCACAGGAAGTAGTGAGACTAACAGTGAAGCTGACGCTGCTATTGTGCACAGAGCCTATTCCCAAACTGACATTTAGTGCCCTCTGGTGGTTATTTAACAGAACGCAGCCTTTTCATTAGAAATATCCCGCTACTTCCTAAAATAATCGCATAAGTAATTTTTTCAGGTTTTTCAGGAAACACAAAAAACTCCCCCCAAAATTGAAATTATGGCAAAGTAAACTTAGGCAAAAAGTGACTTAGGCGATTATTTTAGGAAGGTGACGATTTGGAAGTATAAATACAATGACAGTTTGTTTAGGTACAGAAGTGAAGCATAAATAAATCTTAATTATAGGGCAGCTGGTCACAATTTTTTGCCTGAAAAGTGTAATCTCAAGTCTGAGTGGTGTTTATCCAAATACAGTTTTTTTCAAATACAGTTTATCAGCTCGTCTCTGTTGTAGAATCTGCATTTTGCACGTCCTCCCCTGTCATACACGACATTCTCCGGCTGAAAATGGCCCCATCTGGGATTTCATGTTTACTTAGCCTCCTCCAAAACTCATCCGTCATGAAGTAGTACATAAGAGGGTCCAGGCCACAGTTCAAACTCGCCAGACACAGAGTAATGGGATGAAAACGTAGCACAAAGTCTCTGAGCGCGCAGTTTTTCAGGAAGTTCGATTTCACCAAAAAGTCCAGCGGCATCGTCACATGGTACGGGACAAAACAGATAAGAAATACTACGGCGCAGCTTAGCACCATTCTCAGGGCTCTTCGCTTCTCTCCGCGGTCTGGGATGGCTTCAGACGAGGGATGCCGCAAACTCCAAGCTGTTAAACAAGTGCAACCTATCACCAAAACTAAAGGTACTATGAAGCCCATGAGTTCGGCGATGATTAATAGTGCCCAAGCAGCTGATTGGCTAAGGTTTCTCATCGGCAGCTCCGCGAAACAAACGGAACCAATGGGGTCACTGATAGAGTCACCGATAGAGTCACTGACAGAGTCACTGATAGAGTTTTGTGCATTGGGGCTTCGTAATAAAGGGAAGAGGAGACAGGCCAGACAGACCAGTAACCATCCCAAGGCACAAATGAGAATATCCCATTTGCGTCGCGCCGCGTTGTACTGCAGGGGGCGCATGATGAGCTCGCAGCGCCGCACGCTCACGCAAACCAGGAAGAAGATGGAGGCGTACATGTTGACGTATTTGAGATAGAAGCAGATCATGCAGAGCGGGTGTCCAAAGGCCCAGTTGTTGTTCAGGTAGTAGTAGATCCTCAGGGGGAGGGACAGCACCTGGAAACACCACAGATTGTTCAGTGTTTTTGTATTTTATAGCAACCCACACATAAAGCAACACTGTGTAACTTCCGGAGGTGGCAACTGCAGGGTTTTTATTCCATACTGTGCAAGATTAACAACTCTTAATAAGGGTCAGGTCTGTGGAGATGCAAGCCTTTTCACAGTAAGGACATATGTTTCTATGTGCAATAAAAACACCCAAAATGAAAAAAATAGTATTCAGTGGGGCTTTAAAATAGAATCAGGATGTGTGTGTGAAGCGTCCAATAAGGATTTATGTTTTCATATTTTTAAAACCAACCATAATAGCAAAAAAAGGCTTTTATTTTCTCAATTTAGTGTTCGATATGTTACACATCAGAGCTTTAATTCATGCTGATGTTTCTGTAGGTAAAAACTCAGTAGATAAATATGTTGAAATATTGATAGTCGTTGGTGCTTTATTACAGATTTTCTATTCATTCTATTGGATTTGAACACATACTGTAACAAAATTCACACAAACCAAAAATATATATATATCTGAGGTCTGACATAACACGTACAAAATGTTCTTTCTTGTTCAGTAGCAACAATAAACAAGTGAAAATAGAGAACAGAAAAAATGAAGAATTTCCTTTATTTGCCTTGTTCGCTAAACTGATTCATCATGAGTTTTGTGTTATTCTAAAAAGTGCTCTGCTCTTTGGTCCAAATGGCTTTTTATGAACAATATTCAAAACAACCATGATTTACTGCCCCTGTTTCCTGTGCACTTTCTCATAGATTTATTATTTTTTTCACTAATTCAGTGTAAATAAAATTAAGAGAAGAGACCATAAAATAGATTGATTACTTCATTAATGTCCCACAGGAAATTACAGCTTCCATAAAAAGTGACATGGTTCAGATGGACCTGGCCTTATCTTAAGATTTGTTTAGCTAACCAAACAAATGTCTCGGCTCAGAGAAAATCCTTAAAGGTGCACTGTGTAACATTTAGTGGGAAGGACCTGTCACCTGCTCATATTCATCGAGAAGTAACCGCTTTTCGTAAAATGTTCTACAGAATTGTCTTAAACTTATATTACTTGCATTTATTAAATTACAGGAGTATTTTATTGTCTTTAAAAAACAGGCGTTCTTACTGAGAGCAGATCTGACCTGTAACTTGGCCTAGTGGCTCCGTGGACATGTGTAATGCACCACTATGGGACACCAGCAATAGCGTTTCCATGGAGACAAGTAGATGACCTTCCAGCAGAAAAGTTGCACAGTGACTTTCAGTTTGCATTTGCTGTAATTTACGGATTATTTACAGATGCACTGTGTAACTTTTGCTTCCTGTTCTAAGCATGAACAAACATGAACTCTCTTTGAATATGGAAAATACTGAGAACCAACTGCTTGTGTGAAATTAAATAGAATTTCAGATTAGTGGGAAGTTTTTATTATTTATTAGTTTTTGTTTTTGTTTTTTTACACTATTGGTCTTCTGTTTTCTAAACTAAACTAAACTAAACTGATCACTCTAACCACAGATATACAACAAATAAATGTCCCTGACTGGTGAAAATGATGCCCCATGTTAAAACTATCAGCAATCCATATTTTTAACAAAATGTGTACTTTGACTATAAAATTACAACATTACAGAATTTAAATGTTTTCTTCAGTTTAATTTAGTTCATGTTGATCAAACCTATGGCATAAATCATATCTTTAATTTGTACAATTGCAGATCTTTTTATGCCCTGAATCCCTTGTATTGCTGCTTGTCTCCTTGGAGATACATACTGTACGTAGACAAGCAACAATGTGGAAAACTTCAGTCAAAGCAGACACATCTCCATGGCGACAGGCTGGTTGTACACAGAGCACCTTTAAATTAGTTATGTAGGTTATTTCAATAGATTCATCTTGATAAATGTGATTATGTTGTAACAGCACTGATTCATTCATTGTTTTTGGTGACTTTGTTAAAGTTACACAATTTCACTTTTCTGGTAGATGCCACGCTATCGCTTGTCTCCATGGAGATGGTGTGGACTTGGTCTGGAATGTACCATGGTGTGGCATTAAACATCTATCAGACATTGATTAAATGCTAGGTTCTTTTTATTGGTCAAAATGCCTTGATAACTGGTATTATCTGGTGTTTGTCTCCATGTTATAATGTTAATGTTATACTGTT
>KN499926.1:13542-24738 GCA_000787155.1 Scartelaos histophorus | reverse complement strand
TTTATATTTAATATTTAGATTTAACTTAATTTTACATTTTCCCTAAGTTGACAAATATTACTTTAAATGTGCAAAAAAAGTCACAAAAATTTTCACACCTGTTTTTTGAACATTGTTTGAAGCTAAATGTCACAAAAATGTTGAGGTTTTTTTCAGTATGTGTTGCTTTACAAACGGCGCTCCATACGAAAAGACACGGCACTTTTTCCTGTTAACAGACGCATTTTGCAACCTAAAAATATAGTGGCAAAACAAGCACATCAAAACAACTATATTTTACAATGTTGTAACACATTTTCAATTTGATCACATCTCAAAAAGAAAACAAAAGCTGCGAAGCAAAACCTGTTTACTTAAGATTATTGGTGGTTTTAAGGATATTATGGTGTTTTCTGATCTATAACATTGGTCCCTCGTCAAAAAACAAACCTGGAGTTATGTTTTGTTTCATTCACACATGTTTAATACTCAAACTCTGCACATTTAGGCTGAATTCTTTCTGTCAGATTGAAAACCTTGTGATGTCCTGTGATAATACAGGCACTGCTCCACTGTGTTTTTAAACTTTATGCACCTTCACTAGAAACATCTGGAGCATTTCAGACCTGGAATTGCCAATCTCTATTGAAATAAAGTTAAAATGTAGCTGTTAACTTGAAAACCACCACAATTTAGAGTAATATTGGAGCTTTAATAGTATAATACTGCACAGAGCTTCCCAACTTATTTTAAACTGGTATTATATATTGAAAAGCAAACACGGGCATGGAGATTGTGAGTTCGACTACAGATGAAGTTCTCGGAGGTGTTTTTGCACAGCGCGGTGAAAGCACATAGAATAAAGGCATCTCATATGGTGGGAAGTATATGGACTCCCCACACCGCCAGCTTCTGTGTGCGCACGCGAGTTTGTGTCGGGCTTTTGTAGCGGGCCGTCATTTCCCTTTTCCAATATCCTGTTCCATTTCATTCTGTTCAATTGTGCTTCTTTCAACGCACACACACAAAAAAAACACACAACGCACACACACGCAGGCGAGACAGTGTTTGTATGAAGAAAGATGAGGCCATTCAAGATGATGACAACTCCTGTGTGACATTTACTAACCTTTTGAGTGGAGATGAGGATGGAGGAGGAGAGAGAGGCGAGGAGGAGAGGATGGACAGATGAGAGGCTCGTGGAGGGGAGGGGTCATGTGGCATTCGTCTGTTCTTATCCCTCCTCTGAGCCTTTTGTTGTGTCTCTGCCTTCAACCTCGAGTGCGTGGTTAGTTTCAGTGTCCAAAGTCCAATCTGAATTAGTCACCGGGTATGAAGATCAAATCCTGAATCTATGAAAGGTTAATAATTTGCTAAAATCACGAGAAACTACTTAATTAAGTGTCAGGAAGAATTTGGAGGGACTTTTACTCGAGTGGTTAACTATGGAATGGAGTAGCTGGATATATTTGGTTTATAATTTGAAAATAATTGAATCAGAAACACCAAAACTGATCATAAAAGATATTTAAAGCTCATATATAGCATAAAAAAACACCTTAAAAACAGGGATGCGCCAATACGATGTCAGATACTGGTGCCGATACTTAAAAATCTGCTGGTACTTTCAAATACTGGTTCAGTCAATATCTATATTGGGCAAATAAACTGAGGTTTTGAGACTTTTTTACTTATTTACAGGTGGCAGTTGACCCATAAAGTGTCATAATGTCTGAACTTTTATTTATACTTAAGTTTGATTTGGATTAGCTTGATTTAGTCTTATTTTATTTTAGTTTAATGACAAATAAATGCCTTCATTAGTCCCTGAACTGGTATATCGGGTATCAGAATCGGTATCGGAATTGAAGAAGCTGGATCAGTGCATCTGTAATTAAAATAGGCGTGTATGTGTGCACCTAAGTGTAACTAGACTGATGCAGGTTTCCCAGAGATCAGTGCAAAGTGATGTTCTCTTAGTTTCAGATCTTTCATGGATGAATCTCCCATTTCTAGTGGAGTCCTGCCTCTAAATGCTACTCAGTTCATCTATTACGTAATTATCCACAGCTTTGTACTTGATTCTTCCACATCATCCGTCCGTCTGAGCCAATAATGTAACGGCAAATACCAAAAGCTCAGAGTCATTTGTGTATGTGCTGTAATGGCTTGTCTTCGTTAACAGGCTTCAGTGAGGATTCAGACCTGAGCAAAGGGTCAATTGGAGCAGTGTGAGGTAAGTGGAGGCAGTAAAGGACAGCGTGGGGACGGCTTATGTCCACAGCCCCAGCGTGATTAAAATGATGTGCTGCTGAATAATGAGGAGCCCTGACTTCTACACCAGTCTGAGCTCGAGCGTTCATGCATACCAATAAGTCTGTGAAAAGAATTACTCAAGTATATGGAACCTGTAGCATGTACTGTCACGTGTAGTGTACAAAATACATTTAGTACGTAAGTATTTTATTTATATATGTCACAAAGTCGCTTTACAGATCACTGTTCATTCTCCATACCCGATGGTGATAAACCACTATTGTAGCCACAGCTGCCCTGGGGTAGACTGGCAGAAACGCAGCTGCCAGTGGAGGGCACCATCCGGCCACCACCATCACTCACGCACACACCACTCTCATACTAGGCAATGTGGGTGAAGTGCCTTGCCTAATTACACAACAACAGTTTTTGTGACTGGCTCCCCACTGTGGCACATGGATTTCCCGGTGCTCTCCCGTCCAAGCACCAACCAGACCCGGCCTTGTTCATCTTCTAAGATCTTTGACAAGCCCGTATGGCCATTTAGATGTTTGAATAAACAGAACATGCAAAGATTGTTTTAGTCCAAAACAGTACTGAGCTCAGCGTTTTAGTAGTTGTGTGTAATTTGTTCCTCTGGGATTAAGCCTGCACTACTCTCCTTGTGTGTCACTTTTGTGCTCCTCCTTTGAGTCAGTGAGTCGCTATTTTAACCTTTTTAATTCCTGGTGACCTTAGCTCAGTGATCTTAAAAGTAAAAAGATCTCATTCAACAGCTGAATTGTAAAATCAATAATATTCTATAATCAGGTTAAAAGGTCTTTGATCAAACATTGGTAGGAGTGGAATTAAGTGATTGTAGCTTTTGACCAATTCATTTAAAGCTGTAAGGACATGTACCTTTCAGTAAATAACCACAACTAAAACTTCTTTTCTCTAATCTATTCTGTGTATAATGTTATATACAGCTGATTGTCCACAGGTTTAACTGTGCTACTCTCCACTATCTCCATTTGCTCTTGAAATGCACTTCTCTTCCCTCAGAACCTACTGTTCACACTTACTGTAACACCAGGAAACAAGTGTGAACCAACGGATCTTAAATGTTTGTGTTGCAGATCTTCTCTTAGCTCCTCTGCTACACTGAGTAAGACTGAAGCTTTTCTGGGAGGCTGTGGCCATGCTCCAGTGCATCTCCACACTGTTGCTGCTTTAATAATCTGTTTTAATGAGCATCACTCTGCGCTATTCCCTTCAGCGTCACTTCTCTCCCCTGCATCTGTCTCTTAACTCTCACAAACTTTAGCTCCAGCCCTCCCCTGTTACCCCTCTATAGGTTAGGGCTAAATTAATGTCCCTCTTTCATAAGGAGTGCACACTGGGGTAATGTGTCATGTTTGACTTTAATTTATGTCATTAATAAATGCAGGACCAGAATGTAATGCATTTAGATGTAGAATTTACAATATAAAAAACTATGAAAAAGCCCCATGTAAGAAGATCAGTCTGCATATCTGTAAAAAATCTGCAATTTTTTAACAAAAAGACTTAAGGGCAGCAGAGTAAGCAGTGTGATTGGGGATACAAAATATAAAGATAATAATTGATTACAAACAAAAAGATATAAAAACTCACTTGTGCCCAGTCCATAAAATGTGGATTATTGTGCAGATGTGTGGAGTCTGAATTATTGTTCAATGTCCAGTTCTATATTTTTTTTGTTGTCTTTTGTCTTGTCAGGCCTGTATATTATGTTAAGGCTGCTGACCCCTGCTCAGATTCCTCCTCCAGACACAGAAGAAGCAAAAGCCTGAAAACTGAAGTACAGATCCTTGTGTACACAGTTGTCATGTTCCCCTCTGCACACTGCCACAGTGCTGATCCTCAGATTGTACAGATTGTATCAGAGTCAGATGAGTGTTCCAGAGCTCGGTGGGTCCTCCTGCCTCTCCCAGTGAGTGGCTCCTAATTAGGTTTCGTTGTGTAGTGCTCATGGAAACCTGCCCACTGACTTTGGAGAAGTCAACCAAACATGTTTTACCTGAACATTGTCAAAGTGACTATGTCTATTACAACATTTTAATTTGACTTTCCACAAAATTTGCTGTAACTGTGTAACTTTTCTGGTGCATCTGCTTGTTGTGTCCATGGAGATGTTACTGTTATGTCCGTAATGTTCCGATATGGCATTAAATATATACATTTTACAATCTTGGATTTACTAAAAAAAAACCTAAAAACCTAAAAACTCACATTCTTACTGGGAGTGGGCTCACCTCTCCACAGATGTAACTTGACCCTACGGTTGACACTGCAGTCTAATGCCACACTGTGGGACATTCCAGACAGTATGGAGTGGAGACGGTGACGCACCTTTAATGTGTCCTTAAATCAGGCTTTATTGTCTTTAAAGTGAATTTAATTTTTTTTCAATTCAAATTAATAATATTTAATTCATTCATTAAAACAAAACTAATCAATGCAACATATCTGCAGACAGTATTACAGATTTAGTATAATTTTGGTACCTGAATGAAAGGGCACAGAAAGAAGCAAAATTTGAAAAGAATTAACATGTACAACATACAGTGGAGTATTTCTAGAGAGTGTAAAAGATGACACTTTACAATACTGATATATATACACAGTGATAATCATAATAAATGGAGTATAAATGACAACATATAAAATGGACAGGCTCCTTCTTACATTATTAGAGGTGTGAGCACTGATATCGTGTTCATTTCTCCTTCATTTATTTGTAAAGCAGAAATAGCTCCAGTCATATTTCCTCTTGTTTGCGCTATAATAAGAGATATGTTAAGACATGTACAAAGTGCTTTCTCCGGTGGCTTTGTGTCGGTGATTTGTTTCAATGGCAGCAGGTACATCTCTCCAAAGATCACTGTCTTAGAGTGTTGTCAAAATGTCAAAGACAGCTCCAGCCGCCTAAAGGTCACACTGAAGACAATCTGTGCTCGTGTCCACAGGGCCTTTGTATTGATGAGCGGAGAAGTTCTGTCACGCTGCCTGAATCAGACTTATTAAAACATTATTGCACTGGTGTCTCCTCAAAATACACAACATAAAAGGTAAATCTTCAGCCACAACAAAACAAACTTAAAGGGACTATATTATGGTGTTTTCTGATCAATGTTACAATGTTGTTTCCTCATTATAAACTTACCTGCCGTTGTGTTTTGTTTCATTCACACATGTTTGAGTGATTCTTTATAACTGCTCTGTCTACATCTTCCACCTTATGATGTCATGTAGTGGTAGTGTTCAAGGTAACAGCTCCTTTTGCCTTATTTTAGTAGAGATTGGTCATTCCAGGACTGAAATGATCCAAATGATTCTATATTTATGGAGTTTTAAAACCCAGTGGTGCACTTCCTGTATTACCACATGACACCACAGGAAAGAGCAGAGTTTTTTCCATTTTAGACACAACCTCCAGCTGTATTCTGATGAGGTAACATATTATAACATGAGTTTAACAGGCTTGTTGGACTTATACTGTGAGTCTTTTTCTAGTAGTAGTAGTAGTAGTAGTCTGCCCTGCTATAAAACTCACTCATTTTTGTTGTGCAGTCGATGGGAGATTTCCTGTGTAAAGTCTGCAGTGTATTCAGCAGGTGAGAGGAAGTGCTCTTTTTTTTGCATACAGACAAACAGATGTGTGCTACACCAAGCGTCCCGCGTTGGTGATTTGCTGTAGCTTTGATCGCTCGGCTGTACAGTTGATCACGGCTCCTGTGTCTGATGTCTCGCTGTGGGTACAAACCGATGCCACTTTGGGAGACAGCCCTGAAGGGTGTGCCCGTGAAGATGGCAGGTCCCCGCGGATCAAAGATACATGTGCCACGCATATAATTATGTGTATCGCCATTGTGTAAGACTGTGAAACATCCTTCAGAGGAAACGCACTTTTGTTAGTTTTCAATTTTAGTTTCCATGTCTCATCCATTGTTCAACATGCTAAAAAAGTAACACTGAAACATACTGATGATTAACAAAATAAAGAGAATGTTTCACAAATAATTATTGTGTAAATTAAACAAATGATTCATGGCGCTTGTGTGTAGAGTGTGGTCTCTGTGTGAATGCTCTGTTCTTATGTGACATTTTAATAACTCTGTAACGCACACTGAGGAAGTCACAATGGTCGAGCTTGAGGACATAATATGCACATAATTATTATTGTCATTTAAGCTAAATGTGATTAAATTCTAGTGGATATAGCTCTAACTTGCTCTTTATGTTCATATCAACATGAGATGTTCTAATATGGCAACATAAAGAATCGTGTCAGAAAAGGCCTAAAGGTCAATTCAATAAAGCTCATCTGTCATAAAATGAAGATCTATGGCTAATGCAGCACAGATCACACTTATTGTGACAGGACATTTGCAGGGCCAAAATGAGCTACAAATTCACCTGACGTTCTGCTCTGAAATAAATATTTTTCCAGGTTTGTGTATTTTCCATAATTAGAGATGTCATATTATCTCAAGTACACCTCTGAAGTGAAACCAGAACTCCAACCAACAATTTGGATTGTATTTCCATCTAAATCTGTCATTTTAAAAACCTTGTGTTACTGATAATGAATTGGTTGAATATACTTTATCTCTGTACATGTTGGTTCTCTCCATCCTCTCGTCTTCCTCTGTGTCCGTGTCAGTGTGGCCTCCTCAGAATGATGGGGGTGTGTTTTTATGCTCAGTGACAGAGTAAAGAGCTGTAGAAAGGTTAGACCGGTGTCCTCCATGACACTGCCGTATCACTTTCACACTCGCCTTAGTCTCTGCAGCCCACTGCCTACATCTCACTCAGTGTGTGTATGTGCGTGTGTGTGTGCGTGCGTGTGTGTGGGTGTGTGTGTGCTGCCTGTAACACCAGTGCCAGCACTCATTTCATTCAAATGGACAGGGCTTTATTCCTCTGTATAAGACAGTCCAAAGAAAGATGAAAAATCGTATTATTTGTATGTTGTCTTTTTCTTCTGTACTGACCTAAATATAAACCTTGTTCATACAGCAGAACTATTGGATAATTGTCGGAACCACTCCTCACATTTGTGCCATCTGTCTCCCTCTCCTGTCTCTTGCCCCTGTCTCTTGCACCTGCCCCTTGCACCTGTCTCTTGTACTGTGAGCTTTTAGGAAAAAGAGCATCAGTGTGACCCTGCAGCAGCAGCAGCACAGTGACTGACAGAGCTATCGGATTATTCAGTGACTGACAGGTGCTGATCATAAAGCCATCTTAAATTATATCCACCCACACCCTCTAACTCCCCCTTCCAAATGCACCTGCCTTGTCACAGTTAGTTGAATACTTTCTCCTGACACAAGTGAAATCACGTCTTTTTCTTGCCCAGACGAGTACTGAGGAGGAAGCTTGAAAACAGTCATCTTATGAAGCAACGCCCACTAACAGGAGGATGGAACGACTCCGTAAGCAAAACAAAGCTTCATTTTAATAGAGAAGAGCTGCTCTATTTCCCACTGTTCAACTGCTGCAAGAATAAACAGGCACTTTAAATTATATTGTGTAACAAATACAGACACAAAGACATGGAGAAGAAACATGGACCAAATTAAATATCTAAGAATGCTAATGATAAGCCATAAACTGCATGCTACTGTGATGCTAATGCAAGCAGAATGTGAAAAATTAGGTATGAAGATGCACAAAATGCATAAAAAAGGGGGAAAGCTGCGTTTCCCTTTGAATTAGTAAAATAACAGTACCAGAGTGTGGGTTAAGGTTGTGTGCAGGACCTAGTACAGGCTCAAAGTTTCAGCAATACATTATAGCCCCACCTCCAAAGGGCCCGTATTACGCTACTTTCTGATCTATGTTATAATCTTCTCACCTGGATTTGTGTTTTGTTTCATTCACGCAGTTTAACACACTCCCTGCACATTTAGGCTGAGTTCTTCTCTCAAACAGAAAACACTTCCACCTTGTTCCTCCTTGTGATGTCATGTGGTAAAACAGGAAGTGCTTCACTGTGTTTTAAAACTCCATACACCTTCACTAGAATCATTTGGATAATTTCAGCAATCTTCACAATCTTTTTTTTTTTTTTTTAACAATCTTTGAACCCTTTTAATCTGTCTTTGGTACGTGTTAATTACTTCTGGATGTGTCACCGCGCTCGAGTTACCTGCTGTAGAACTGTACGGGTTGAGATTCTGTCTATTCTTTGCGCTGTCACTCACTCTTGCGGGGAGGCTGTGTGTTTGTCAGCTGTCAGCCGGAGAAGCGCGTGAAAAAGGTGAAAGATTTCTCCCCATGCACTACGTCTCAATCGCACACGTCCAATAAAGCCGAGCGCTCAGCCGGAGTGATATGAGCACATCTACGTGTCCGCCTCCACGCTGCTCCTCGTGCTGTAGCGCTAATGGAAGAAAATACTCACTTTCTATTCTTCCTGTCAGCTGTATTTTACCCAAAAGAGCCTTATTCTAGAGGTGGGGAGAGCAGCGCTGGGGTCTGTGCTGAGAGTTGGGAGTGGGGCCCGAGCTTTTTACAAGAGGCATCTTCAGTAAATTGAGTTTAGAAGATGACTATATTTGTATCATTTTCACTGCTTTGGAGGCAATGTCCTTCAGATTAGATGTAAAATGTTTGTCAGGGCTCGTGTTAAGGGAAAGAATGGATTAGGTTTGAAAATTGACAACTATAATTTCACACTTTTTGTCCCAATTCGAACCACTAGAGCATCACATTTGGTCCAGAATGTGCAGATTTCAGGAACAAAGGGAGGTTCAATATCTCACATTCATTCATTGGATTTGTATTTTTTGTTTACTTCACATTTTCATTTGTTTGTACCATGATCCTGAAGTGGCTTCTATTACTATCAGAAAATGTTTCCTTTAGAAGTTTTAAATGCAAGATTCTGCAAAATGTTGTATTGTCAATACCGTGTAGCTGATTATCCCCAAGCAAAGGTTTATTTGAAAATGATCATTAGCCCCGTTACTGGCTCGGGCTATTGTTCTTCGTCGGTTTCTTCTATTCTATTCTTCTATTATTATTTTTCCTCTCAAACGATCGAGATTTTGAGGGCCTGAACATCGAAAAGCGAATAAAACAGAAAGTCCCGCATGGGGGTATCAGATCAACTGGTCCGGTGAAAAATTTGATAAAATGGGCATCGCGGCAATGACCAAAGTGACCCCACTCAACAGCGCCCCTGGAAATGGCAAAATTTGAAAGTCTATGGGCAACCAAAAGGCAAATTTCGCCGTAGGCAAACGAAATTCGGAACAACCAAAAGGCAAATTTCGCCGTAGGCAAACGAAATTCGGAACAGTGGTAGAAAACATTGAGCCACACTCTAGGACAAACAGGAAGTCGGCCATATTGGATAAAAAAAATGATGGAAGTCCCTGGTGTTTTGTCCAAATGAGCTCAGATTTGGCAGGTCACATCTAAAGACATAGACCCACAAAAGTAATCCATGGTTTTCAGAGCGCACTCACGGTTTGGCCGTAGCACACCGGCGAATTTATTTCCTGTTTTTTCGATGAGCACTCACGGCCACAGGTGTTGGTCTACAGAGCTCAAATTCAAATCACAACTGCAGGATCCAGGCCTGAATGTCATGAAATATGAAATCTAATAAAAGTGAACTCTATAGAGCCCCTTAGCCTATACATGAAACGTCAACATGTTCGGATTCTGATCAAATTCGAAAGTTAAATTCTATGCATGATTACAAGCAAAAAATTGTATTATGGACATTGGGTATTTCCCACCATTAGCCAACAGGGGCGCAAAGACTCCCCTAAAAATATTTAAAAAATAATGACACACACATACTTAGTCTGATTGTGCTGAAATTTGAGTCACTAATGTGTGATCTCAGCCTGAATATAATACACTATAAACTAAATGAAAAATGAACTCTATAGCGCCCCCTAGCATATACATGAAATGTCAACATGATTGGATTTGGACCAAATTTGGGGATTAAATTCTATGCGTGATTACAAACAAAAAAATCAATTATAGACATGATGCATTTTTCACTGTTGGCCAGCAGGGGCACAAAGACTCCCTAAAAAAATAGTTAAAAATATCTCATACTCCACAGTGTGAGCAGTCACCATTGAGCTCCATTCTGTGTCTGGTTAAGAGTTAAATCAGTGTTGAGATTTTAATGGTTGGACAGTGTCACTTGGAATTCACATTAGCTTTAGCAGCAATAGCAGCAGTGAGACGGTTATGTGAGCCCAATCACACACACATTTGTCAGTTTGTTTTGAAGACAGCAGAGTCTAATGTGTTTATAATTGACTGATGCTCAGTGGGCAGCAGATGCCAGAGGAGGTTCTGTCATGAGCAGAGACCACACTCAGTATGTGGAGTCACAACACAGAGCCAGGGTCATGCCTGGATAATCATATTTCGATCTGAACCTCTGTAAACCTCACTGGATTATTTTACTGGACCCTTTTTACAGTTTTAGATGACTACAAGTGTAATGTGGGCTTTGTTTCAGTCACTCCTAGCTAAAAGTGATCAAAATTGCCTATAACAATAACAACTCTGAAACCAAGGAATACGCTGCTCATGAGTTTACGGAGGCAGGGCTTGTCCCAGCAGGACACCTACCCTGGTGATATATAATGGAACGCTGCCAAACCCAGTATGTGTGCAATTCTTTGGACTGTGAGGAAGAGGGAAAATCACAGATGGTTAGAGAGTATTTTATACACTACACTGTATTTTGACTTATACAGTGTATTTAAAGTCTATTTAAATTACACTTACACACACACACACGCACGCACACACACACACGCACGCATGCACACACACACACACACACATGCACGCACACACGCAGGCGCACGCACGCGCACACACACGCACACACACGCACACACACGCACACACACACACACACACACACACACACACACACACACACACACACAC
>JACN01133265.1:0-11634 GCA_000787155.1 Scartelaos histophorus | reverse complement strand
AAAAAAAAAGTATGACAGATTTAACACATTTTATTGAGCTTTTGAGACTATTAACACATAACAGACCCTGACCCGTGGGACTAAAGATGGAAATTAGCTGTACACATATATTTTGAATTTGAAACACTTTGTAAATGTGTGCTTCAACATCTGTTTTCAGAATTTTTCAGAAGAATTTAAAGTGAGAAATTCAACGGCAATTAAAATTCAAAATCTGATGAAAAAAAATGGTCTTCATTTCATAATTTTGAGCTTTGGAGATGCATACACAACACACACACACTACACAGCTACACAAAACATTTACCCTGATACACTCGGGTACACAACACAAACACACCTACACAATATGCATCTACACTGCTTCATACTGACTACATACTGCAATACACAGATACACAACACATGAATACAGATACACTGATACGTAACACAAATACACACATACTTTCCCACACACGGATACATACACTCACACACAAACACAAACACACATACACATACACAAACACAAGAGAGAGGCAGTTTTGGTTAAAGATTCTTCTCTGTTTAACTTTTCTTAAGGAAACTTGTGATTCAATACTCAACGCGTGTGTGTGAGAATGTGTGTGTGTGCGTGTGTGTGTGTGTGTGTGTGTGAGTGTGAGAGTATATGTATCCCGCTGTCCTCCCCGCTCCGTAATGCACTGTGAACAGGCTAGTCACACGGCCACCACCGTCCCTACCCCCTCTCCCCACAACACGTGTCCCCGCTCAGAGCTGCCTTCGCTGGGATACACTCACCCCCTCTCCAGCCTCAATAAACGGGACCACTTTTTTCCATTTTTTTTCCCCATCTATTACCGGCGAATGCCAAGCAACCCGCTGCCTCTCCACCTCCGAGAGCCTGTCCGCTACCTGCTTCGGACTCCCTCCTCCCTTCCTGTCTATCCTCCTCCTCCTCCTCCTCCTCTCCCTCCCTCTTCCTCGCTCCATTCATTCATCCCTCGTTCACCGGCGTGCTCCTGTGAAGGGCACACCAGCTCGGCGCTCGGCTGTGCTGTAGTGCGCTGCTCAGAGGGGAAGGAAGAGTTGAAGACATGAGACGTTACGCCGGATAGACCTCCCTCTACCTCCTTGGACCCGTCTCGTCCGATCCCGCCGCTCTCCTCTTGTCCATGAATGTCACCTCTGCCTTTTGAGGATTTTTTTTGAGGATTCATCTCAGGGTGTGGGTGCGAACGGGAAAAAATTGTGATGCCAGGGGAGATAAGGAGAGAACCAGCGCGTACAACGTCCCGTAAAGATACCTCAGGTTGGTGGTCGTTCTTTCTCTACTTGAACTACTCCAGGACGGTCCCGGAGACGAGTCCCAGGTAGTGGGGGGGGGGGCAGGGTGGAAGGAGGGAGCCGCAGTGTGCCCCAGCAGTGACACGTAGAGTTGTTAGCGGGACATACAGTACCCGTTTGGACGGACCTGCCAGGGTTAATGGACCACATCTCGAAACGGGACGGGTATGCGACAGTGGGTGCGATGTTGCTCCGGTCTGTGTTGGGGTAACTTTGCCAGATTTCTACATGGGAGTCATTGATTCTTCGCGCTCAGAAAGAGGAGGATTGCACTGTGAAGCATTTGTTGATGTTTCGGATTGTCTTGACTGAGAAGCTGTGACGTACCTTTGTGACGACTAAGGACTTTAAGCAGTAAAGGCGGATATTTTTGTTCAAAATTTCCCAACTTTAATTTAAGTGGAATCTTCTTTGATGTCCTGACATAAGAACTGCAACGTACTTTATGAAAAAAATAAACATTTCGTGATAACAACGTAAAAGAGTTTGGTTGTTGGCGAAATCCACCATTGCTGTCCTCAACAGCTTAGAACTTTGCGCCCTACGCCTCACAACCCTCACCCAGCTTTGCCCCCTCGTCGCCCTGGGTGAGTGGGCAGGGGGGTGGCCCAAAGTACCCCCCGACACCCGGGCGTCACCGAGCCACCCGAGACCGGTGACAGGGCAGGAGGGTCCCCAAGATGGCCGCTCTCGCCAGCTCGCTCATTCGCCAGCGGCGCGAGGTGAAGGACCCTCAGCAGAACCGGCAGATCGCCAGCAAACGCAAACCCTGCCCCAAGAGCAACAAGTCCCTGTGCCAGAAGCAGATTTTAATATTGATATCCAAGGTGCGGTTATGTGGCAGTCGAGGCAGGAAGATGGAGAAGAGACCGGGTAAGTCCAAAACTTTATCTGACCTTCGTTTTTATTGTTTGCTGGTTTTGTATTTCTTTTTCAGTTGTTGACTTGGTTCTAAGGTTGTCAAAAATCAACCCAGATATGAACTGACCATTCAACTAGATTATAAACCAGATACACAGGGCATGTATTGATACTGAAAAAAATAAAACATTTGGGCAAATTTAGAAATGAATAGCTTGGAAAGAGGTGTAAAATGGGTTTGTAAAATGTCTATCACTCTTTTGTGCCGGAAGTTACGTTAAACAAGTCTCTATTGTCAATGAAGTTAGTAAAGGTGACAGTGAGTTTACGATGGGACTACAGCAGTAAGTATTGTATATTTTAAGTATTGAAAGCACACTTGAAACAGGCTTTCACTTGAGTATTAAAAGGTCATTTGAAATTCTAGTTACATGACAACACTGCGCCACTGGACAATAATTAACCTACAACTTGAGAAGCTACCTGAAACCAACGGTAATACAAAGCCTGTCACTTAAACCTGCTTCTTTAGTTGCTGGTTGGCCTACTTTGGTGATCACTTAATTGTGAGAAGTGGGTAAGGAGTTCTGAACCATGCAATACTGTGCTTAAAACATAGAGATAAAGAATGTGAACTCATAAAGAATGGCTTTTCTTAACTGTCTGCCATGTTATGACGTTGTTCCCTCAACAGAGCAAAAGGAGTGGAGGCTCAGAGCATCAAAAACGAAAGTGAAACATGTTAGCACACACCAATAAACGGTAACATGGTGATGTAAATATGTTATGTTAGCAGTTAATACCCCATTGATGTTAAATACCCTCAAGACAATTGGTTGTTTCAGTATAAGATAAATTGAAGGATAAATTCATTTAGAGAGATTTTGTAATATTGGAAAAGTATTTTAAAAGCAGGAACGATTGTATTTAGGTATTTATGTGCTGTGTTTTTGTTGGTCCTGGTCTGAGCCTGTTTAATCCTGATATAGACTTGGTTTGGTTCTGTTCTAGTCCTGGTTTAGTCCAGTTTTAATTTCAGTCAAAATATTGATGTGATGTGTGTACGGAAACATGATGTAATAATGTCATCTCATACAAACCAGGACTTCACCTTGATTAACTGCGAGTAAATTGGATTATAGCGAGGCTGACTCACAATCAACATTGCATTCCCAGCATCCATTATCTAATCAACTTGTAATACAGTTTGTCTTTTTTATTATTTAGGTTCTACACACTTGACACTACATTCAACCCCGAAGCTTTCTGGCTAATAAACACGCTAAACATTAATTAGCAAGCTACTCTAAGACCACATCAGCTAAAAAAAAAAAACCTCAACCTCACCCATCGCTTTAATCTCCATCTCCATCCACGCCTCCCACTGCAGAGGCCGGCGGCGCGTCCCCGTCCCCGCGTTGACGACTCTTTTTTCAGCCGGCGGCGCCTCTCACACGGGGCAGTAATCCCGGAGCAAACTTGGCTCATCCGCGACCGTGATTTACCGTGGCGTAAAAATGTCAAGGGGAGCCATTACTGATGTGTGCACCCCCGCCCCTCCTCCTTCCCGTGGTCCGTGTTCTCACAGCTTGGCGTTGCCGGCAGGATTCCGGGCCTGTATGTTAACTGTAATTGCCAGGTTATTGATTGGGGACCTAAATGAGATGCCTGATTTGTGCGGAGTGATCAGCGAACGTGATGAGTGGGTCTGCCAGGTGAAGGTAGCGGGAGGAACGGAAGATTTGGAGGAGGTAATTTAGGTTTCCTATAGCGTACCTGGTGAAATACGCAGGCAATTTAGCCAGATGATTGTGTGTAAACGGGGGGAGTTGATGTATACTTTTGCGGCGGATACAATGCGGCGGCGGTTCGATAGGGCAAGCTGCGGAACGGATCGGAGCTCAGTTTAGTGCGTGTCCTCCTTTGAGGTTGTACTTTGAGAATTGTGGAAATAGTGGATTTATCCTTCTTCAGACCTGGATTAGGCCTGATTTAGACCTGGTTTAGACCTTGAATAGTCCTGTTTATAAACCTGGCTTAGAGGCGGTAATCTGGAGTTCAGAATCAATCCAGGATAAATGTTTGCTGTCATGTGCAATGCATTTTGATAGCACGGTTTCAGTTTAAATTCTTTGCAGACATTAAACCAGTTTGGGGATTTAATTTGCTTTTTAGCAGCATATAAAGACAGTAACAACAATAACTGAAGGTGGAGGAAGAGCATTTGAATGTCTTCAATTATTGGTTAAAGGTGCACAATGCATAATGTTACACAGTATGGCCTTAAATATTCATATTTAGGATGTGTTTCATTACTTTTTTTTGCGCAGAACATTTTCAAGCTATTCCATTCTTAGAGTGATGTTGCCTCTTCACATGTCTGACCTGTAACTTTGGCATCAGTTGTTTGTTTCCATGGAGATTGATAAGAAGCAGGAAGCGAACATCCCCGAACAACCAGAAATGTTACACAGTGCAGGTTTAACGAGTGAAGATAACCGACTGTGATTAGAATATAAGTTAAAAGTAACATGCAAAGTTTATATATATGTACTGTATATACATTTATATTATTATAAAAAAAAAATAGGGCTGCAAGAAAAGTAGTTATCAAATTGAAACTGCATCTTAGCAAATCACAAATCACTGCCATTTTGAAGTTTGCAAACCTTTAGGGGACAGTAGTGCTACTTGGATATACAGAGATTGTGGAAAATTATTCTTTTGGTGCTCTTCAGTGTAGGGAGCAGTCTCAAATCCAAAGTGGAAAAAGCTGAGGCACTCAAAAGTACAAGATAAGTAAACGCCTTTAATACCACATGGCCATAGACCGTATATATGAATGGACATAGCTAACGCGTTAGCCGCCGCGTGCCAAATAGGAAGTGCTCCAGGAGGCTCTTCCGGCTCCTACTGACTCTGGCTCCCATTGACTTACATTAGGATCTTGTCGCTCGTCTCTCTGTAACTGCTGCTGTGATCCTCTTCATCTTGGTCTTAAAATGTTCTTATTAAGCCGCTCTACATGATCCTGAATTTTTTTTTCGCTATTTTGTTAGTCAAAAAAATCCTATTCATAACATAGAGCCTGGCTCCAGATTCGCTCCTGTAACCGTTAGCATCACGAGCCTCATTTGAGCGGCGCTGAATGCTATGGGTGACGTCACACTCGCTTAGTCCACTTTTTTATACAGTCTATGGTTGCAAATGTCCCGGCAATCACAACGCTTGTCAGAAAAATTACAATTCCATATTTTTTCGCAAATCATTAAGAAATGGCACAGGGTCCATATTTATGCTTACATTTCCATTTTCATTTGCATGGCTGGAAGAAGTCATAACCAGTGCTGACTTACCCTTTTCTCTTTATTATCGACAACTTTAAATCAAGCAGTGACAAGCCGAGCAGACCGATAGAAGCGTAAATGACATATTAACAGCAGTCACAAGGTCGTTGCTGTGCTAGCTGAACACGTAGCCTATCGCAAACATGCTAGCCACCCAGGAATTAGCTCCAGTGAACCCAGCACGGAGAGATCACTGGCAAATCAATATTATGTAACCGTCACAATAAGCTACGTGCCTATTTGACATATTTGTAAAACTAAACGGCTGGCTGGTGTTTTACCGACTTAAAAAACAAACGAAAGTGAAAGCAAAACTATTGTATTTTAAACAGTTTGCAGTGGGCCAAATCTCCTCCTCACTTACCTTCTGAACATTCTAATTATTCACAAGAGTCTTTCACCATAGAAGATTTCTGCCATCACAGTAAAGCGAACAATGACTAGCATGCTAATGGGTGTTCCATGATTCGAACGAACCCTAACCCTATCGGACAATGAAACAGGTTATAATTTGATTATATGTTCGGACTGCAGCCTAAAGTGACCCAAATCTGATTTTTTCACACCTATGCGACCTGTATCTGATCTTTTAAAATCACATATACATTTTTTTTTTTTTTCAAATGCGAGCCAGGCCACTCCTAAAACCGATACATATCCCATCTTTTGACATGCAACTTCAGTCGGCCAGGTCACATTCATTCAACTTACACGTCATCAACAAGCAAACAAATGTACACAAACATTCTTCTCATTGTACGAAAATCGGAGTTTAAAGTCCACACTGGAGGTCGCATAATAGTTGCTTAATTGGAAATGTGAACAACCTCGCAAAAAATCGGATTTGACCAACAAATCCGAATTGAACAATAAGCCCTGTGATCTGAACGTAACCTTAGATACAGGCAGTAACCGTGAAGTTATTTTGACGTCCAGATCTCCACGTACAATATAGGTGTACTGGGGCAAGACACATTGTTTCCATTTATTTGAATTTAAAAAAAAATAAATAAAACATAACCTTTAACTAAAAAATGCTTGATTATTCCTTATCCTGATCAAAACGTACCTGGATCCACACCAGTCAGAGTAATCCTACATATATTTATCCTCCTATCATCCTCTTCATAAGTCTTTCACCTTGTGATGTCATCAGGTGGTACCAAATCAGGTGTTTCTTAATGTTTTTAATGTTTTTTTTAGTCTAGTTTTTGGTCAAGTTTTAGAGGTTTTAGTCCCCATTGCCTTTTATTCTTTCTATTGTGCTGCATTTGCATATATAAGGTTTGAAGAAATGACTTTGTGTTAGAACATTTCAATATTAATGCTAAGGTGATTACAATGTGCTCCTAAATAATCCCTACATAATGCACAATATAGGACCTTTACTTTGACTTTGGTCACGTCCCATAATGCCACAGTCTCTGTAGAAACCAAAAGCCTTGTTTCTGAGCAGGTTTCTCTTTACCACTGCAGTGTCCCTCTGTGCTTGAGCCTCAGGCCACAGCTGACCTCTGCAACACAAGTACCTCCACATCTGATCCTCCTCCTTTTCCAGAGACTTCTGGAGTTTAGAAATAATAATAGTAATGCATTTGTTTTAGTCAAATTTCGCTTTACGATGTCAGTAATGTGAATGTGTCTAAAGTAGTTTGTGTTTTCATCAGCGCTGATTCTATAAAACCATTTAATATTATCATTAATGTGATGTTTTTGGCCCAAAGGCACAACAGCATGTCTCCTTGTGTGGGTAATTTGTGCCAAAAGAGACAAGTGTTAACAGTGCATTTCCTAGTTTGTATAGGTTAAGTGCTTAACAGCTCCATTTTGTATTTGTCATGATTAAGAAACTAAAATGTTTACATTGTAAATTCAAATGGACTTATTATTGTGGTATTAGTATTGCAGACTATCCCCAGAATCTAAATATAGTTTGAAATTTGTCTCATGAAAACTATTAAGGTGTATTTTGTATATTTTCTTGTTTAGAGTACACTATCAGCAGTGGTACATGCAAAACCAAGTTACAGGTCAGATCTGTGACGGGGCAGCACTGCTTACACAAGACTCCTGAACCTGAACTACACCTATAGAAGTATTTGAATTTAAGAAGTGTAATTCCCTACTCTGTGATATTATAGGCAAAGACATGACTTCTCTGTGGAGAAAAGGAGGTTGTCTTACCAGAAGTGCACATTTTACTACTTTTGACCATTGCTTATATAGTCAACAACTTATAAATGCCTTAACAAAATATCTAGGTGCCAATAGACCTTTTTCACAAGTCTCGTCTGGTAAGGTTGCAGAACATCCAGTTAAAGCTTTTCTATGGCAAAATATCTGTAGAAATGTGTGTCGTATTCTCCATCATAAATCTGCCCCATCACCAAATGTTCAACCAACAAGGTCCACAAAGGAGAAACATTCATGAAGAATTTATCCACAACTACCAAGTGAAGAAAGATGAAAGCTTTAAGGCAAAAAACAATGAGCATTAGAGAAGCTACTGAGCGAAACTAAAGTTATGAATGAATGATTCTAGAATTAAAATTAAAAATCGATTTGATGATATAAGTATGAGCATAGATAGGCAGATTTGTGCAGTTTGAATGTTCGACATGTAATCTATGAATATATCTAGTATTTGAACTGCACAAATCTATCTATGCTAATACTTACATTATTACTTTTAATTTAAATTCTAGAATCAGTCTGAGTTAACAAGTTACTTGTTACTAATTACTTATTACGTGTGTTATTTGTGACCATTAGGGTGCTTCATAATATGATTTTATAACTTTTCTAAATGTTGCCAGATCCCATTTTGCCTTGTTCCTATTGACATTGTGAACATCTGTACCAAAAATCGTCAGCAGTAAAGAGTGGCACACTTTTTCCACAATTTTTAATGTTCCACATAAAAATGTGTAACTTTCACAGAAACAGAAACTTGAACAATACAAAGATGAACAATACAAAGATAAGTTAGCCCATTAATGATCTCTCCCAGTCTCCCTGTACTTATATAGATATTAGAACTTGAGAACAGTTCAAACTCTAGATTCCATAAGACTGTGAGACTGTTTTTAGTGGCAGGTTAATTATGACCATTGACATGCACCAGACTCGCACCAGCGATCTCTGTAAATACAAGGACTGGATGGAATCTTTAAAAAAGTGCCTCCACACGTCTCCAACTCTGGCTCACTAGGAAATAAGGTCCTATGTCCAAAGTTCTGAACTGTCCCTTTAACAATTTCAAAATAGTGAAAAAGAATGTTTAT
Organism: Scartelaos histophorus; assembly: GCA_000787155.1. Classification (NCBI taxonomy): domain Eukaryota; kingdom Metazoa; phylum Chordata; class Actinopteri; order Gobiiformes; family Gobiidae; genus Scartelaos; species Scartelaos histophorus. The sequence continues at coordinate 2,813 of JACN01133265.1, read as the reverse complement.
CCTTTGTGGACCTTGATGGTTAAAGATTTGGTGATTTGAAGATTTTGGAGTTCAGATTTATGAGGCCACAGATATTTTGCCATAAAAAGCATGAACCGGGCGGGACTTCTGTCAGTGTAAAAAAGGTCTTTTCTCTCATAACACCTCCGCTCCACACTGACGTCTAATTCCCCTGTGACAGAGTACGCATCATTATGTACTCTGGGTTCCATGTACTCGGGGCAAACCTGCTTTTAAGAGGACTCTGTTATGAATGGGGCTATTACTACTCTTTATTATGCTGTCATTTGCATAGAGGTTGATAACATATGCCGTAAACATGCCCTTGTAATGGCTCGGTACATGTAATAAAAGCGTACGTGATAGTGCTGGGCCCGCGCTCGACTCTGTGTGCTTAGCTGAACAGGTTAATGGAACTGATAATGGAAAATAAAGAGCTCAAATGACCCAGAAGTGAACGCCAAATAAAACTGATTTGTCCCCAGTGCCTGTTTACAATGCGTAGTAAGCCCTTTATGTAATGTGCAGATGTAAGGGGGATTTTATTGATCTAGTCCTGGGAGTTAAAGATAAACTGTGGAATTGTTGTTGTATTCGTAGACTCTTTTGCTTGTAAATCTTTGGATCTTTTTCAAGAGTAACTACCTGGAGTTTTGGGCTACGGCGTTGTGTAGTTTCAAGGTTCTTCAAGGAAACTGGAAAACGTGATCTAAGCCCGTCCAGACGCCAAACGTGTATGATTTATGAACGCTTGTCAGTCGATCCATATGTGGACCTTCTGGAGGTGCTGCTGTATTGAATGTTGGTGACCATATCCATGCGTATATAGATTCACCGTAGATTCTGCCTCACAGCAAGAAGGTCGTGGGTTTGAGTCCCAGAGAACGCCAGAAAAACAATGGATTTAGACATAGGAACTTAGAGAATTTGGCCAATGAAAGTATGTTACACCTTTACGTACAATGTAAATATGAAAAGAAATGCAAAGCTAATGGTTACGCAGATTAAATTGAAATACCATGCAGAACAATACTACTAATAAACCGTTTGCAGTGGTTTTTCCTCACTTACCTTAGGGGGTCCGCCGTCCATTCCAACTATTCCAACTATTCCAACATCCGTTCATTACGACAGGCCTCTATTTAGACATCCCAGTTTTACAGGAATTTGTTTTAAATACACTCCGCACCAGGTTTAGACACAATGACGCCATTTGAGGTCTTATTTCGAGTTCACCTATAGTCCTCCAATATTCAATGAGACATTTTCCCCCATGTCGATGAGCCACTTGAAGGTAGCCCATCCTGTCTGCAGTGGATGGGCTAGGCTAATGGCACTTTGGCTAACTCAGGTCTAGTTGAATCACTGCATGATACATTCTATGATGAAGACACACATACACACATTACACACATTAATATATATTATCCATGTCAAAAAAGCAGAAAAATAACAAAGTGCTGCTAATCCAACAAAAAAATAAATAAATTGTTGAAGCAGTGGGACGCTTGAAAAATAATGTTCCCACTACTCAGACAATCAGACGTCAATGTTTAAATAGCAGCACGATAAAACTAACTACTAATTACTAGCATGCTAATACTTCCTGATTCTCAGACAATGCATACACACATTGTAGTTATCTTGATCTGTGCTCGTTAAAGTATGTTCCTTCTATGTAAGCTACACATGCTAACTGTGATTATCCATCTTTAATGATTAAATATTTATTGATTTTAGAAAGATTGGGCAACTCTTCATACAGAATGAAGGATAGCCATTGTGAAAAGCGTCTGTTGGGACGGTCCAACGTCTGCAAATTTAATGGTGCTGCATCTGTTCCCGCTATTTAGACATTGACGTCTAATTGTTGGAGTAGCACCGCTTTACTATTTTTCAAAGATTCCGCTTTTCCGACGTGAATAATATTGACGTGATAGCCTGTTGTACTTGGGCTGGGGCTTGGGCACTCGATCACAGAGTACTTCAGCCACATAGGATATCAGACAGTGAGAAAATGTCTAAACCGTGGGAAACACAATAGGTCAGCTTTTGTGAAAATATTTAATCTAAAACAGAGGCGGCATGGGCCCTTTGTGATTCGTTTATTTCGTCATGTAGGTTATCGAAAAGTGAGAAGTGCCTGGCTAGACTATCACAACTCAAAAAACAACCCAAAAAATAAAAACCTGTTGGAACAATGATACTAAAAAGTGATGTAAAACCAGCACGTCTAAATAAAGACATTTTGGAATGAAAGTATGTGGGAACAGGCGGCAGACCCCTCTATTTGTACTGTCCTAAAACCAGTTTGCAGCAGTCAAGTTTTTCCTCACTTACCTTCTGCATTCTAAGCATCCTAATTATTCATCACGATGAGTTTAGAACCAATTTGCAAGCTAGCTGCGCACTTCCTGACTACCTCATGCTTATACAGTACACAGGGACAAGACAAATTTGGCTCAGATACAAGGAATTTGCTCTTTTGAATTGCAATTAAAAATGAAAAATACTGAAATTGGAAAACAGTTCTGTCTCTGATTCCAATATTTAATAAAAAATGTATTTCAAGTAGTTCCACACACACACACACACACACAAAAAAAACAAAACAAACAGTGCCTATTTTATTCTCTCTGGTTTATTTTATTTATTTGGAAGTTCTTCTCGAAAGACTTACCTGAAAAATCATTGCAATTTTATGGACAAACATGTTCACTTCTTTGTGTACTTTCACGTCTTAAAAACAGGACAGAACTTCTGGGGCAAATAAACATAAACATATAAATAAAATATCAAAATGGAAATAGGCA
>KN499925.1:11394-21450 GCA_000787155.1 Scartelaos histophorus | reverse complement strand
ATATGAAAGTTAAATGGGGTTTGAGTTTTGATTATTTACCAGAGTTGATAAGGTTGACGTGAATTCTTCTTCCCTTAGTGTGAATTCAACTTTCCTTAGTGTTATTCTCAATTTATACACTTAGCCAAACTTTATTGACCCACAATGGAGCTCACACATCACAATATATTAAATAACAGAGTAAAAAATACAAATAGCAATAATAAATTCTAAAATAAGTCACAAAAAATATATTCTCCCACCCCCACTTCAAACTCCTGTGAGAGAAAACCAGTTTGAAACAGTTTTGTACATAATTTCATCTTAAATTAACTAAAACAAAGTGTAAAAATAAAACATTTCTGTGTGTTGTTTAGCTAAATTAGGATAACCCTACAAAGTGTTATCTCAAAACATTAATATAACTCTTGATTTCAGGGTTAAACAGGAACTTTGATCCAGTGTTACTTAATTAACATTTCCAAAAACGTTAAATTGCTGGCTTAAATCTCCCGAGAGTCCATTTCGTGCAACATATAGGACCTTTTTAAAGAAGAAAACCTCCAATAACTGTCACAAACATCTTCAAGAATCGTTAACCATGGGTAATCTAATGTATTCCGGTGCTTCCTTTCCAAACAAAGCGAGTCCTCTGCCCCCGTAGACGTCAGTGTTATTGTACTGTAATGATTATGAGTCCCGGTGGAGCAGTGGAGCGAGGAGGGGCCGGGGCGGTAGTAATAACATATACACACTCCGGGGTTTAAATACAATCTGCACAGGCTTAGGTCTTATGTAACAGGTTTATCGCAGTTTAGATGTTCCCAGACTTTAGGATCACACCGGAATACGTGAAGGAACATCGGAGATCGCTAATTAATACTTGACTTAGACTAATTTTATTGATAAAAAAGGGAATTACTTGGACAAAGAGGTTATATGTCACAATATAACATAACATAGAGAAAAAGTATGGGGTTATCTTTAAACTCACTGATACTTGTGTAAGAAAAAAAATCGATTCAGAGATATATATCGTGATACTTCATGACAAATTGTACATAATTTCACCTCAAATTAACTAAAATCCATCCATCCATCCATCTTCTCCCGCTTAATCCGGCTGGGTCGCGGGGGCAGCACGCTGCCCATTACACTGTGCACCAGACCCAGACCCTATGAACCCCTCTGCAGGTGGTGACCCACAGGAGGGAGGGATTGATGGTCAATGGTCCCTGTTCATAGGGTGTTGCATGTTTTTGGGTGATGGGGGGAAACCGGAGTACCCGGAGGAAACCCATCCAGACACGGGGAGGAAACATGCAAACTCCACACAGAAAGGCCCGGGCGACCCGGGGATCGAACCTGCAACCTTCCTAACTAAAGTATTGTGTAAAAATAAAACATCTGTGTGTTGTTTAGCTTAATCAGAATAACCCTACAAAGTGTTATCTGTTTACACTCAAAACATTAATATAACTTTTGATTTCAGGGTTAAACTGGAACTTTGGTCCAGTGTTCCTTAATTAACATTTCCAAAAATATTAAATTAACTCTAAAATAGACTGGACTCATATAAATCCTGAGAAAATGTTAAAATTGATTTTGTTGAATTTTAACACTCCACATTTTGTTGTGTCGTAGTAGTAGTAGTAGTAGTAGTAGTAGTAGTAGTAGTAGTAGTAGTAGATATTCAAGATGGATAAGTTTAAAGGTGCACTGTGCAACTTTTTGGTTGGGGGTTTGTCACCTCCTTGTTTCTATGGAGACGTTAACGCTCTGTCTGGAATGTCAACAGTATGACATTAAACAGCTCTACTTTACATTTATGGGGTTACATGTGTTTGTATAGTTCCTAAAACAGGAATTCTGACTGAGTGGAGTCGCCTTTCCACAGATCTGGCCTGGCTTGGTCTGAAGATATAAATGTTTAATGCCATTTTGTGAAACATTCCAGACAAAATGATAACGTCTCCATAAAGAAAAGCATTTGACGGACCCTCCACGAGATAAGTTACACAATGCAGCTTTATGGCCACGCAAATTCAGACATTACAGACGTCTCCACGGAAACAACCCCTTACCAGAAAAAAATTACGACTGAAAACAGCGAAAAGAGCCAAAAGTGACGTCATTATTTGCCGCTTCATACAGATAAAGTGTTCAGAACAGAAGCTGCAGCCGCTCAGACCTTTGGACCTGGGAGGAGGGAGGAGTCAGGAATCCAACCCCAATATTGATTTTTTAGCTCAGAGTAAATAAAGCAGAACAAAGAGCCGTGATAGTGTAATGTAAAAGAGCCTCGTCTCCGCAGAGATGATATTACTACGCCTAGAAAGTTCCACAGTTTGGAATTTAACCATCCTGTAATTATAGATAGCAGAACTTATTTGGCCCAGAGCGAATTCACATGGCTGACTTCACATGCAGAATCCATACCAAAACATGTGAACAGAGAAAGCAAGTTCACCAGTAAAAACGCAGTGTCCTTAATACGTGTGGAATAAAAAAAAAATAAAAAATTTTAAATAAAAATGTACAGCTTTTTTAGAGATTTTAAAAGGTGCATTGCTGTTTTCGTGGAGGGCCCGTCAAATACTTTTCTCCATAAAGATGTTATTTCTTTGTCTGGAATGTCTCACAGTATGGCATTAAACAATTCTATTTCTACGGAGACCAAACCAGATCAAGTTACAGGTCAGATCTGTGGAGAGGCGACCCTGCTCACAGCCAGAATGCCTGTTTTTCTAGGCATTTTTGAGCTATAAAACCAGCTGTAACTTAAGAAATGTGTGAAAAAGCAGTTTCATGTTATATTGCGGAACATTCCATAGATATACATAGAACATCACCATAGAAACAAGCAGGTGACAGACCCTCCACGAGAAAAGTTACACGATGTAGCTTTAATGAACTGAGGAGGGTAGAAATGGTGACCGGAGATGATTCAATTATGTGCATTTTTTTCTCAAAAGTAACTGGAAAAACAACATTCTTACTGTAAGCGAGATCGCCTTTCCGCAGATTTGACCCATAACATGGCCTTGCGGGGTTAACGCTTTGTCTCCATGACGACCGATACGTTTAATGCCACATTTGTGGGATCCGTAGCTCGTTCAAGGTAAAACAACATCACCACACAGAACGAAAGCTTCAACATTCTGGTTAATCGTTACACATAGAAAAATACTACTGATACTGGGGGTGACGTCATCAACTTTCTCTAGGGCTGTGATGCTAACTGTAGGCTCTGCTCTGTCTGACGATTCATTAGACTTCAATTTGAGCTTTATTTGACCGTAAAGATCCGATTTGTGCCGTTAAACATTTTTGAGACAACCTTACTTTTTTTTTTGACAGTGCTCGCTAATGTTTATCTGTGCATTGCGTCGCCGTGGTAACTCCTAAACTTTCCGGCATTAGAGACACACGTAGAACACCCCCGGCATGATGTCAATGCATAAAAGTAGAGGTATTTTAGATGTGGGAATATCAAATACAAAATGACGTGGCGTTTAGCATCAGTCAGCATCATCTGAGCGTCTGAGTGAGTGTCGGTGTGTATCTCTGTGTCACTAAAAGCCCCACACATTACAATAGGCCCAGTCATTTGGCCTGTTAATAATTGATGTGGTGATTAGTGGAGTTTCAGATGGTTTCAGAGTGAGTCGAGGATAGATAAGCCGACACTGCAGACCGAAGAGATCAACATATACGCCGACTGTCGCTACAAAATCAATTGAACAGAATCCACAATGGCCGTCTCTTCTACGCTGGAATAGATCTGTCTGGTTTATATGCATTTTTATTCAACACACGTACAGATGGGGTCTGTTGTTTGCCCGTCTCCATGGAGATGTTATTGGTTTGCCTTGAATGTTACATTGCGTGCCATTCAATGTACCGTCTAGCATTTATTTCATGACAGATTTTTTTAAAGTCTGCTGAAGTACCACAAGCTTTAAGTCGCCACTACACAAACCTTCAAAAACCTGCCTCCACGAAGAGAGACAGGTTTAATGCCACACTCTGGAACATTCACAGCAAAGTTAGTAGTAAAGATGTACAATATTTTCATGATGTGCATCTCACGGTACGACATTTATTGTGATACTTTGTACAAAATTGTGAATATACTACTTTTTCCTTTAAAAATGCATTAAAAAGCCTTTGATTCTGTCATAAACCAAAGAGTTAAGATTTAAGAGTGCTTAATATGTTGTTTCATCATGTAAATTGGACTGAAAAGGATCATGGTCTCTGTAGTTTCCTCTGTTTATTTAAGCTACTGCTGAATCATAACAATGAATTGGAGAAGACATTCGCTAAAATTGAAAGGAGATTTAAATCACAAATCACTATGATAGAAACTGTCAGGTATAGGACTTTTTTCACTGTGAAAGTAATCTTCATTTCATTCATCTATTCATATTTGCATGATTGTCAGGAAAAGAATTCAACTTGGAGCCTTATAGCGCATGACCTTAAACTGCGAGGGAGCTTTTCTACCTAACACCAGGTTATGTTTTGAAACAGAACTTATAGAGAATCCAGTGCATTTCCCAGCAGCATTTCAATGGAAAAACCCTTTGAATTCAGTCCTAAAGTATAGAGCTGTAAATGGTCCTTCATGGAAAATGATCATGAGCTACTGCAATGTAAAACCCGTGTCTGTGTCTCTGTATGAAGCATTGTTTTTATGTGAGAAGAAGTGTGGGGTTAAAATGGAAATGTTGTGGCAGGAAGTAAGAATCACAAGTGGAGCAGACATTCAAACTGAGCTACAATATTGGTATAAGAGTATGAGGTTACAAATAGTGGACTGTAATAACTGTAGTACTTTAATATATTGTTATTATAGCAAATTGTGAATTAATAGCTCAAGCAAAAAGACAAAAGCAAGTGGTAGCCATTCATTTCTAATCAAGATGTTTTCATTAAATACTGCATAAATATTCATCCACCACCTGCTTCTAACATTGTATTCCAGTTCATGAGAATGTTAGTTTTCACCTACCCCCTATCCCCACCCACTGCTCTGAACTTACTGGTGATTATTCAAAATATTCAGATTGCAGGTAGCCATTTTCAACAATAAAAATGAACTCCGAAGAGGCGAAGTCCATCAGTTCTGCAATTTTGAACACGAATGGCCCAGTTTATAATGGTCCTATACTTTAAGTCTATACTGTAATTTACGTTGAAGAAAATGTAACATCATTTATGGAAAAGTATGTATTCTTTAACTCGAAAAATGACCAGTTGACTGAGATTCTAACCGGTGTCTCGTTACTGTACGGAGGCGGTTTGACGTTCCCGAATCAAAGTCCGTCATGGTTCAGTCTCTGCTGTAATTGGCTCATTAGCGACATGTCCAGTGCATTGGTCACACTTGTCTCACTGACCAAAGACTTATCAATACACACTCTCAGATGCATTCAATATTCTCCCTCAAATCAATTATTTAGGAGTCAAACATGGTGCAATTATGGATAAAAAACCTTCAGTATATGCCACCCTGCAGTAAAATCTCCAATTAGACCAACCAAGAAATCACAATATATGAGAAATACGTTACCCCGACATAGAATCATTGGCAAACCGCTACTTTTTCTAATAAAAATTCTCAAAAGAACGATTATTTTTATGCATTTCAAGCAATCTCCAGCGTTCAAAGTTATCTGGACCTACGTTATCAGAGGTATAATACTCCCTACAACCGAAGCATAGCCAAACGGGAACTGGAAATGAACTAGACTGAAACACTGTCCTGACGGTTCAAGTCTTGAAATAAACTTCTGATCCATTAAAACTCCAGCAACTCCAACTCCTGCTAAAATTTATTTGACACAAACCTGAAACAAAACTCCAATGTTCAAAAAAGGAACAATATAAAACAGTCAAACTTGTAAATAATTCTATATAAACTTCAAGAAGCTATGAACCACAATATTTAGTACGGAAGTGGAAAAAAGTGAAATTGTTGAGTCAAGATTTGCAAAAATAGAATTGAAAAATAGAAGACAAAAATATTTAAATCTAAAAAAAGAACTGAAACTTCCGAGTATTGTCTTACACTTATTAAGTTATGCTTCTGTATTTTTGTGGTTCTTTTTACGGACATTTTTTTTTTTTTTTCCTGCTTTCATTTTTTTTGAATTGTCAAAATATTATGGGGTTCATTTAAAAAAAAAACTTTGTACTTATTGAAACAAATTTTTCCCTAATTTAATATAGTTTGAATTCATGCATTTTATCATAAAAGCAGGTCGCCGCTTCACAGATCTGACCTGTAACTTGGCAACAGCTTGTCCTAATAGATAGTTTAAAGCCATACTGCAGGACAATCTTGGCAAAACATTAACCACAGTTCCTACAGGTTTCTTCAAGTTAAATTCAAGCTTTTTAAGACCATATAACTCCTATTACCTAAACTCTGAATATGTGAATATGTGTCCACCAGACCAAGTTCCAAAACGCACCTTTAGATGAAGAATTAAATCGTAACTTTCTTTCTTTTCACTTTCTTAATCTCGCACAAGCTCCTTCCACGTCTGTATTGCTCCCCCATGCGCCAACCAGGCAGTACGTCCAATATTTCATAAACTTCACTTATTTTTAATCAGCCGCAGAATCCTCGGATGCCCTCGGCGAAACCACATATTCACGGTTACATTCAGCCGAGCCAGGAAATTGCTGTTTTGAATGAAGCATAAGCACGAGGCAGTGAGGCAGAATTCTTAAAATACATTTGTGAATAAAATGTGGAGTCTTGGTCGGAGCAGACGTCGTGTTATATAACGACGAAAAATATAAGTATAAGAGGAACTGGAGGTTTTTTGATTAGTTCTGCAAAGTTAAACAGCCGATATTACGCAATTTTCTAATCTATGTTGTAATGTTTCCTCTTAAAAACATACCTGGAGTTGTTTTTTAATACATTTTTCTTTGCTTGTGCTGCCATATGGTTCTACACCTTCACTAGAATCATTTGGATACTTTCACCACTGGAATTCATCCATTTTCTACTGAGTCAAAAGGTAAACGTAGCTGTTAATGCGAAAATTACCACCATCACAAGTTGGAACTGGGTATTTTCATCTTTGGAGATTAGATTAAATGATTACTAAAACCTTAATTCACAAAAACACAAATTGAGGTATGTTTTTGAGGAGGTAACAGCATTGTAACATGGTTTAAAGACTCAATTTTGCATAATACAGGACAAAATCGCAATTTGAACGGCTATAATTAGCAATTCACAAAAGTTTCTGAAGTGACAATTTCCTCTGCAAACCACAAAATCTACTCTCTGTGTTAAATGTGTTAAAATTTGAACTTTTAATCATAACAGAAACATACAAATTGCAATCTTTTCTGAAAAAAATCACAATTTGATGTTTTTCCCAAATTGCTCAGCCCTGTTTCTGATGGTCTCATGTTTCCCCACTGGGACTACACCCTGGTCTGTGAATATCCAGCGTCAGATGCTAATGAGAGACGAGCTCACGGGGATCAAGAAGAAGAAAATGCTAAAATGTTAATGAGCACAACAGACGAGAGGCAGCCCACCAGGCAACAGACCCACGCCCACGAGCATTTAACATTTATTATTCTCCATATGCTCCGAGATGCTGCAAGATACTCCAAGACAAGTCATATGTAAAATGATTCTGGATTCAGAGAGTTTAGGAAAAGCTTTTTCTGTGAACCGCGGTGCCCCCAGTGTCGAGGACCTGGACCCCTCCCTCCTTCATGTCCTGGATTAATCTGTCCTCGTCCTGTTACATTAGTAGTTTCTTTCTGCCAGTAGCTTTGGCCTAAAGATTTACAACCTTTTTGGCAGTGGAAACGTCCTGGACATCTATGCCTGTCCGTCCATGGGAGTGGATCTCTCCTACACTGTGGTTCTCCTCGAGGTTTCTCGGCTTTTTCCCACTGGTTTTTTTGTTGAGTTTTTCCTTGCCAATGAAGGACGGTCTAAGGACAGGAGATGCTGGGACAATTATCCATTTGCTGCTTGTTGTTGGACATTCTGTATTTTTGAATTATTAATTATTATTTTTCTTATTCTCTTTTCATTCTCTTTTGTGAAGCCCGCCGAGATAACTGTTATGATTTTGGGCTATACAAAAATAAATTGAATTGAATTGTCAGAGACGAGACCCGGATTCGATCAGGAATCATCTATAACAACGATAATGCGCTGCGTTTCTATAGGACCTTTCATGACACCTAAAGCACTTTACTTTGCATTATTCATTCACTCCACACTTGGTGGTGAGATACTACTGTGGCCATAGCCGCCCTGGGGCAGACTAATGCCAAACTCCACCACCAGTCACTCATTAGGGCTGAAAAATGCAATTCAATTAATTTGTGCTTTTAAGAGATTTTACTCTTGGATTATTATGTAATTAAATAATTGACGATATATTATTATTTGAACTATTAAAATTGTATTACATATGTATACAAATGTAATTTCTTAAACAGGATATGATACAATGATATGATGTAAGAATGTCCCTGCTCTAACTTTGAAGTAAGGTGCAAACACAAATAGTTTTGCAGCAGTTTTCAGATGATTCATTACATCTCTGCACATGGGTCACAATACACATGCACATGGCTCGATACCTTTTTAAATGTCATCCAATTTTTGATAGACCGTCATCACAATTGCCTTTACATTTAAATGTACAGTTTCAGTTCAAGTATCTGAACTTCATCTTTTGACTCAACCTCTTCCTTTTTCACTTCATAACTCATAACTCTAACAGACTCCCGGTTCTGCACACTTCTCTGTTGTTGTGAACAGACTTTGCACCTTAAAGTGAGCAGCAGAAGATAAGGCCTGGATCACGTCACTGCTCTAGATGATCAGCTCCATGTGTCATCTCCATTATTTACACACAGGAGCTCGGACCAGCAGTGCGTTAGTCACCAGTTTCACAGACCAGGACTGAGTCAGGACCAGATCATTTTATACTATTACGGAACCAGGCTGTTAGTATTTTTATCATGTTTTATTGAAGAGGAGGGAGATATACTGGAAATGTGTAACGGCAGAGTCACTAGTGTTTAAACAAAGGACAAAAGTGACTGTAAAAACGCTCAGTTCCAACTTCTGATGTCATTTGGTAATACAGGAAGTGCTCCATTGTGTTTTTAAACTTCATACTACAAACACTTTCAGCCCTGCTAATCTCTACTGAACTAAAGGTAAAATGTAGCTGTTAATTTGAAAACTATCACTACATTTTGTCAATAATATTAATCTTGTTTTGTTATATCTGAACACCAATGGAAAAAGACTAACTACTACTACTATACTATACTACTACACTCTTGAATAGTAGATGATGTAGTAGTAGTAGTGAATGTTTTGAAATGATAAAACTGCTATAACTACGGATGTAACTTTCACAATCGTCACAATATATCAAGTTTCTTTGCTCAAATTCATTATTATGTTGCAGCAAAAGCTAAAAAACAGACAGAACTACAAAGACCATGATCCTTTGCTCTGGTTCTGTCCAATCTACTTGATGAAACAACTTATAAAACATTGAATCAGGAGATTTTGATATTGTTACATCCTTAGTTAGAACCGTAATATTTTACTATTCATAAAATTTAAACGTTGGATAGCGTATTTACATAAAAATCTTACATAATCCCACTTTTTTGAATATTTTTAGTTCAAAGCCGAGGCGTTTACCTCAAAATGACCTAATTCTGTGCCCACTCCTCTTCCTGTGTCCAGCTGTGACCCTGCGTTTGATGTGGAGAGCCCTTTTTGATTTGCACAGCCGTTTCCTGAGCCTGGTGATACAATATAATGAGAATAACACAATATGAAACAACACTACACATCCGAGCCTTATCAGAGCCACGCACAAAAGACAACTGCGACTCCTGGACCGCTCTGCCCAAGACTCGAGCTGATTGTTTGGTAGTTCAGCTGTTTCCTAAAAGAGAGAGAGACAGATAGAGATGCAGGGATTTCAGTGTAAATGTACGGGACAAACTGGGACAGGAAGGATAGACTTTTTTTTTTTTTTTGCTCAAAGA
>JACN01043577.1:0-10231 GCA_000787155.1 Scartelaos histophorus | reverse complement strand
TAACAGGTGAGATCTGTGGAGAGGCGACAATAAGAACACATATTTTCAATCAAAACGCCTGTAATTGAATAAATGGTATATACATGGGTTAAATGCCATACTGTGGGACATTCCTGACGAACTCCCTCATGGGAAAAGCAATGCACCTTTAAGCTTCTGTAGGTCTATGATGGTATTCAGAAAAAAAACAAAAAAACAATATTAGTAGTAATCAATAGTTAGTTGTATAGCAGTGAAAAGGATTTTTAACCAAGCTACTAATACTATATTTGACCATGGGAGGCCTGCTCATAGTATAGGTCACTTCCAACTGCACTTTCACTCTCCTCTGTTATCTCCATAATACTTTACGCTCACATCTTTGGCTCACTGTCAAGGATGTTCAAATTTATGTGGACCACCCATCATATTTCAAAATGATTACTTCCATCCTTTAAAACGACCAAGAATATCCTGCTCCCTGCATGGAAGGATTTTGCTAATCTACCCTGCCACTTTGAGGGAAAATGTACTCTTAAGTGCGGAAATATTTAAGACACACGCGACGTACTATCCGGGCGCGCACCGAGTTCCTCCCTTCGCGCGATAACTTCTACAAAACGCCTGTCATCCTCGCTCAGCGGTACACAAGAGGGGAGTCAGTGCGAGCCGATAGATCAATTTAGCACAGAGGAGGCAGTGGCATTCTCCAAGTGTAATGGGCTTTGATGTTGACGCTGAGCTGGTACATGAGCCTCGGCCGTGTCTCTTTTCATCTGCTGCTTCTTATGTGCAGGACGTTGGCACGGCGCGTGGTGGTGCGCTCGTGTTTACACCGCTTTTTTCTCGTTCCTCAGAGCGCACGGGTCATGTGCCATGGCTCAGACACGTGCCCCTTCTTTACGCGTAAATGATGTCCTATAATCAGCTCGTTAAAGACACATTTTTCTTGCGTTAACCAGTAGGCCGTGTTCCGTTTGATGCGTAATCTTGCATGATGTAACCAATCCCGGCGCTTCATCATCTTGGGTTTGTTTCAAAGGAAAGAGAGAGTCCACATTCGTTTCTTTTTATTGCGAGCCAAATCGTTTTTGCCATTTCTTGCGCATGTGCATACTGACCTCTTGTGGAAAAAGAAAAAAATCGACTAAATTAAAGTCTCACAGTAGCCTGGCACAACACACACACTTGGACAATTCTTTACTTGAAGGGCACAAACTATTTTCTTATCTGTTATAATGTTGTTTCCTCATCACAAACAGATCTGGAGTTTTGTTTCATTCTCACATGTTTAACACACAAATCCTGCATATTTAGGCAGAGTTGTTCAAAAAACATTCTGATCCACAGTCTGATGTCATGTGGTAAAACGAGAAGTGCTCCTGTGATTTTAAACTTCATACACCTTCAGTCGAACTGTTGGATCATTTCAGGCCTGGAATTGCCTGTCCCTACTAAAGAAAAGATATACAGACAGATTAAAAATGCAGGGTGCATTTTGCAAAATATAGATTTAAAAAAATATATATAAAATAAATAATACCAATAATAGCTTAAATGTATTTAATGAATCCCTTGGTGTTAGATTAAATGTCATTAATAATTATTTAATATGTTTAATATTCTTCTATTTCAGATTTGTGTTCATAGGTGCACCATCCTGAAGGCACAAGGCATCCATCATGATCATTATAATCTTCAGCAGAACTAAATATGCAAATCTCTGCTTTCTAGGAGGCACAACATTACAGCACCTCTACATAGGAAATGCCAGAATGGAAAAAAATATTAAAAAAGAAGATAGAAGAAAATACACAAAATACAGCTGAGGTGCTTCAGTTATCAAAAGAAACTGTGAAATCATTGTTACAAAAGCAAGAGTGCAACCCTAACCCTTGACCCAAATGACGGTGACATAAGTAAAACTTCCTCTTCCTGTTTACTAACTGGTGTTAGGTAAATGTGACAATCAAAGGCGTGTTTCTGTTATATTATCCCTCTGCTCAGCCTCAACAGAGCGTGACTCATGCTTATTTTGTAGTGACAAATTTAGCTCCAACACAACAAACACAAATGACATAATGCAGGCACAGCTAATTCTCTACTGACCACTTTTTGTCATTGTAATTATTAACTATAGCCTGTGAATGAAGAGGCACATAAGTAAGACACTGCGATAGAGCAATATTCAGTTCACATGTACTGGATTAGGGTCTAGTCTAGTGGCACAAGGGTAGTATGAGCTGTTGGGCAATGAATCAAACTACTATGCAATATGCTTACTATAATAAGCATATTACTTTCAGTCGTTGTAAATGAAGTTCAACAGTGACAGCCCCCTGGTCCTGGAACTAAATTTCTCATGCATTTTTCCTATAGCCATTTAAAAAAAAAAAAAAAAACCCCAAACATTAAAGGTGCATTGTGTAACTTTTCTGGTGGAGGGTCTGTCAATTTATTTTCTCTATGGAGATTTTATTGCCAGACCCCCTCACTGTTAGAATGTCTGTTTTTCTGTTTATTTCTGAGCTATAAAACCACCTGTAAGTGAATAAATGTAAGGTGGAGTTGTTATATGTCATACTGTGGAACATTCCTGGCAAAGCAATGACATGTTCATAAAAACAAGCAGGTGGTGGACCCCTCCAGTCCAAAAGTTACAACTTTTTGAAAGCCTATTCAGGGCTAATGAGGCCATGACCAAAATACTGATAATGTGATTCTAAACCTGTTTCTGAAACATTATAATCCTCAAAGTTGTTTCACTGAATCATATGTTTTAAATGTACCTTTTTTGGCCTCGCACCTTTCTCCCATTTCACCTTTGCTTTTTCTTTTCCTTCAGCTTGAAGTATCTGAAGTACACGGCGTTAAAATGATGACACAGTGTTATAATATTGTATATTGTTTCACTGGGTGTGTGGGGAATAAAAAAAATCACTAACCTTAAGTGTAAAGATCAAACTTGTATTAAATGATGCCATGAGGTTAGAGATCTTCAGAGTGTAATGTGTGCGCTCGAGCAGACAGAAGCTGAAGTGAATGACACAGCTCTTGGAGGGCGCCCATGACAGGAACACGTTTCCATGACTCCGCTCACAGTCTCACACGAGCTGGTGGGAAACTGTCTCTAAATGGACTCCAATGCTGAGTAAACAAGTCTATCTATTTACAAGGATAATACAAATCATTCATATAATGTATTATATTTGAATATCATTACATAAATGAAATATATATATATAAAGACTACTATTTTTTAAATCTAATTTCTATAATAATTGTAAAAAGAAACTGAGATGTACATAACTGTGTGGTGAAGGTTTAACTATATGGTGAAGGGTGAAAGGACATTAAAAGGTGCAGTAACCGTCTTGGTGAAGGATCCATCCTATACATTAAACATATTATCTATCTCTGTTGAGTGACATCACTAGACTAGGTTACAGATATGATCTATGGGGAAGCAAGCCCACAGAGAGTTTGTATGTTTGGCTTGTGGCATATTTACAATCTAATAATTGGCAGGCAAAGTTCTGCATTGGAAACTCACTGTCACGCAGCTGTAGTGATAAATGTTCAAGCAGATATGGCAAGTGAATGTTATGTGAATGAATCTTATTATAAACAATCAACCAGTGTTTGTGACATGAGGCATTTTATTTCATGTGTTTTATTAATTGACACAAATGCACATATTTCAATCATTAGAAAACACATTTTACAACAAGCAAAATCTCCTGATAGAAAGAGGGACAGAGGAGTGAAAATCAGTTTGGCATTGCTATCACCACGAGTATTCTGCACTTGTGTGGCGAGCCATTCATAAAAAACTCCCTTTTTTATTAAGTTATTCTTTTTTTGATAACAATGAACTTTTCACAATTTCTGTAAACCCATGGGAAACAAAGACTGGCACATTCTTAAATCTGACATTTTGTGCATTCATCTTAATTAACTAAACATCCAAAGAAATACCCACACTCTCACTGAATCCTTGAGTAAAGCTGAGTAAAATAGAAGTGTACTCATCACACATGAGGCAATGGATATGAAGACAATGTAGACTGCAAACATGAACAAAAAAATCGCTATAGCACATTTAGGCAAAGTTAGACCTTTTCCTGTCACCCATTTTCTCTTAACGCCTTAATTGCAAAAAATATATGGAATGTAGCAACACATAGAATTGCTGATATTATTATTATTATTATTTTGTTTATTTTCATAGAATGCTAAGACTTAAAATTGCTTAGTTTGAGGTTTGGTTTAAAATGGCTATAGTGACCTTTCAATAAACCATTGATATTGCACTTAAAATAGTAGTTAGCAGCTAATAAAACATCTGCAGGATCTGGGCTGCTTTGAGATAACAACCCAAAGAGATGATGATGATAATAGTTTTACAACTACTGGTCCAAGTCAATAAATTGCAATACACTGATTAAATTAAGTTATTATGATGCAGGGTAAGGGTTCTAGCCATAAATAAAGATTTTTAATTCAAGCCAAAGGACAGTGGTTGGTTCCCTTGGGCAAAACACCTCTTTGTGACAGTGTTGATATTATGTGACTAGAAGACTCTTGAATCATTATTTCATTATTTTAAATGCTTACTTTGATTTACTTTTTACTAACTGAATAAAGGGAAGTATATTATAATATATTAACTTGAACCTATAAAATTATAGCAACAGTTGATAGTAGTACTGCGTGTTTAGAAATGAGTTATGAGCTCACCAAAAAAAACTCTGTCACTTTCAGGATCACTCACATTCAGTGATAAAATTAAAGCGCCACTGAATATATAGGTGTAAGCATTCAGTTCTCATTACAGCTTTCATCCATAAAAAAATCCCATGGAGCACCACATTCTACAACTACAATTATTGCAAGATTTCCAATGCAAATTTTAAATAGGGAAGATAATTATATGATATAAAAAGGGCCACAGTAAATGGGCTTCAAGGCAGATAGAACGTAAACAGCAAGCATTACTGCATACAAGCCCTCCCTATGCAAAACTGCCACCTGCAGTGTACAAATGTCACAGATATTATGTGCATAGACATTCTAAATCTCAAAAATAGCAACTTAATCTCTACTTTTTTAATTTCATAAAATTAAAACAGCTTGAATTTGCCAGACACTGTTGATTCATAAAAAAAGTAGACAATAGTGACACCTAGTGGTTGTTTTAGGTGATTTGTTGAAGTGCTAAAGAATTCTTAAGAAATAATTAAATAGAAGTTATTATTTATGCAATGCTGTTGTAGTAGTGTCTATGGCCCAGGTGATTTGGCTTTTAGCTGTGCCAGTAAAACAAACCTATCAGAAGTAGTCCAAGATCAAGATAGTCCAAACACAATATACACCATATGAGTTCTGTGTTTCATTTTGGAGCTGGTTTAAGTCTAGCTTTGAGAGAAGTACTCCAGGACGAGGCGCAGGTGTCTCAGGCGGTCTTTGAGAGAGGTCAGAGACAGGACAGTGGTCTGATAGGCAGGGTCCAGCTGCAGGACCGACAGCAGCCACCAGCACCATGTGGGCCCATTGATAGAAGCCTGGATAAAACATACCAGGAATAGTCAGTTAATCTTGTTTTTCTAATATTGTCTTTTTAACTGTGAACCTATAGTCTATCAAGACAGATGGGTTGGCAGGTCAGACTACAAGCTTTTATGCTTTTTTTTTTTTTTAGCTATATGATACAGACATGTGGTCTAAGCCCTGGTGACTCCAGGAGATATGACAGCTGTGAATGACCTGTCAATAAGCCTGTCAGACAAATCAGACAAACTCAAGGTCCATTTGTATAAAAAAAACAAAAATAAACAAAACACAGCTGCCTCGTGAAAAACTTCTGCAAAGCACTAAATACTGTTAATCTGCAGTAAGATAAATTAGAAATATATTTAACAAGCTTAACAAGCACTGCTTTGTATGAGTTTGGTCTGAAATGTCTGGAAATGTCTGGATTTACCAAGTAACCAAAATGGCAGGTGGAGCAAAATGTACTTTGGTCATAGCAAAAAGATCAATATCCCTATTTTTATGTACTTAAAAATATGCTTATAGTGTCTTTTTAAAAGAGATTAATAGTAAATCTACCTATATCTGCTCTCCGTTACATTGTTTACCTGAATATCGTCGTCTGTGGCTGGCATGGCCCCGTACTGTCTGGTGATCTGGTCTCGGAGGCGACTGCCCAGACGCTGGTACCAGTCCTGAGCCTGCTGGTACACACTGTCATGTAAACGCTGCAGCAGCTCCAAGTCACTCCCATCAACCTGAGCAAACAAAGATTTACACTTTGAAACACCTATCATTTCATAATCTTTCATAATCATTTAGGGACTATATTTTACCCTCTGATCTTCGAGGTACTCGATGTCTGCAGTGTGGTAGCCGTCTCTCTGGCTTCTCCTTAAGACTCTGAATCGGCTGCCTCCCACTGTGTCCACATACGAGCGCCCGTCAGGCAGGAGCTCCAGACTATGGATCTCTAGCACACATCCATAATCAGCAAACCTGAGAGAAGAAGAGGGACAACATTAAATTTAGAAAACATTTATCTGGACTGCACATAAAATGCCAACAACTGTACAACAACTGGTGTGTATTACAATTGTACAAACATTATTGTACATTATTGTACAGCTTGTACATGGTGTATAATTAGGGTGTTCTGAAATGTTGCAGTTAGCACGAACATGCCCTGTAATTATGTGTAATTAAGGGTATGCCAAGATAGCTGTGATCACAAGTGTTTCCTAATATGTATTTGTGTGCATTCCATGTTCTCCAAAAATGTTTGTTTCAGACATCTATACATTGTACATTCACAAATCTGAGCTAGGATGTAAAATTAACCCACAAGGAAAATGCTTTTATAAAACAATGGCAGAATACAGATGCACTACTAAATTTTGCCTACAAACCAGGTTTGTCTATAATTTTAAAGGTGCATTATCTAACTTTTTGAATGGTCACCTGCTTGTCTCTAATGAGATGTTATTTCTTTGCTCCGTGGAGACAAGTGATGTCACCAGGCCAAGTTACAGGCCTTTTATTTTTAGCAATATAAACATCTTAAATTGCATAAATCCAGTGTTAATGCCTTTCTGTGCAACACACACAAGCAGGTGCATGACTCCTCATGAGAAAACTACATAGAGAAAAGCATCACTCTATGTAATGCATGAACGTATCTATACCGACCTAATATTCTGCACCTGCAGTGTGGATCAAAACAACAAAAACATAATGTGCCATTTCATGTAGGTGGCACTGGGACAGATCTCTGTGTGTGCGGTTGGCATGACTCACCCTTTGCCATGCTCATAGCTGCACATGCCAAACTTCTTTGTGCCTGTCTCCATGCAACGGCGCATCATGAGGCGGTACCGTGGCTCGAAGATGTGCAGTGGGCAGGGGACCCCGGGGTACGCCACAGTGCAGACAAAGATTGGGATGTCCTTTGTAAGGCTGGGACAGACAAGTGACTGCATTGTAAGTAACATTTTAGATCATCATAGAAATTTCAAGTGTACAAAATGCAGTTAAATTCATAGAATAAATCAGCCTAATTTGTGACAAGCCCGGGTTAAGGGACATTACAATATGAATGTTTTTATAATTGTACTGAGAAAAAACATGACTTTACAACATTACTATCACAACTTTACAACGGTAAAGTTGCCACATTTGCTCTCATGTCTCAGTTGCACTAAAGCCCATAATTGTACGAGCACCTGACCTGTGTGGAATGCACGTGTGTATGGTTTTTTATACTGTACTCTGTGACTGAAAACTGAAATGCCCCTTGGGGATAAATGAAGTTCTAAACTAAACTAAACTAAACTAAACCAAACTAAAATCTTTCACTTTTCTCTAGTAGTACCAATAAAATCAAAGCATAGATTGCGTTATTTTTGCTTCTAAAATGATCAAACTTCTTGAATCATCATTTTGAGTTTAGCACAAAACTATCTGAGATCTTACTTTGACAGTTCAGCCATCTCATTGTTGTGGATTTCTTCCCTTTCTGCCAGTTGGGATGGGAACAAGCGGGTCATCATATCTTGTAGCAGAGCTGTAACATTGAACTTCCTGTTCTTAAAATACTAAAAAGAAAATGTAATTATAGGCAAAGAAATAAAATCCACACATAATCTTAGTCATGTTTCAGTGTGTGGGTACCTCGTGCAGTGGTTGCTTGCAGAGTGGACAGCGGAGGTTGTGGTCCAAACTTCTCTCCATGCAGTTTTTACAAAATGTGTGACCACATGGTGTAGTGACTGGCTCAAAAAACAATCTTGAAAAACAAAACAGACACAAGCCTTAAGTAAATGTCTATATTGACCTCATGGAAGTGTAGTTGAATAGCTTTAAAAAGATAAACTTGTGAATGATAAAACAATCAGTGTCATATATGACTCAACACTAGGCTAAGTGTAGTCAGAGAAGTGTTATTGATTTGGGAGCACTGACCTGATGCAGAGTGGGCATTCAAAGTCTGACACACTCAAGATACTCAGAGTTTTCTCTCGGCCCAGGCTGCTTTTGGCTAAAACAAGAAAGAAAAGTACAATAACATTACAATATTCAAAAATACCAAAAAGACAGATGGAAGGACAATGATAGAACATCTGCATGATTTTAAATAACATGTCTCCTTAAGCAGTGTTTCCCACAGGTGTATATTAAGAATAGCAAGCACAAGCAATCTATGTTTCAATAATGTTTGTATATAACAATTTAAAGAGGAAAAAAATGTCACTTATTGCCCTTACTAATCAAAAAAGTGCTGATTACAAATTAGTTACCTATGTATTATGACAATAGTGGAAGCATAATGAAGAAATCTACCATTCTCCCTTTGTTGATAGAACTGATTTAAGCAGAATACTGTACCTCTGCACTGCACAAACTCTTTTCTCATCATCAACTCCTCGTCTTCGTCAGCTGCTGGGAGGAAGGACACAGCTTGGCACAGGGAGAGACAGCACTCTGTCCCAGTGTCCTGTTTCACCTTTGAGACACACAGGGTTTAGGGGCAGAGCCTTTAAGCACCCAGATTTAAACTGTGGCAAACCTGTGGACCATGTACCTGTGCAGGCCCTCTCATGGCGTCGCCCTCCCCCTCCACTCCCTGTGGGTGACTGAGGGTCCCCTGGGAGCTGCTTAGGCTGGTGATAGGAAAAGGCTCTTTCAAATACTCTGAAACAACCTGGAGCATACTGGGCAGCTCCTCCGGCACTGCTACACCCTCGGCCTCCAGGATCTACCAATACAAGATTGTCAAGTTTGACTAAGAATACTGATCTAAAGTGCTCCTATTCACATACACTTCTGGACAAAGATATCAAGATTCAGGTAACTGATTATTATGATTATTCAAGTTACAATGTCATAGTAAGAACTCAAAAATAATGTTTAAAAACAAAAATAAGTCATTTCAATTGAATATCCTCTCCAAAAGTATACATATAATGAAAAATGAATAATGAATATACTGATCATAATAATAACAATGAAAGTCAGTCAGTGTCTAACAAAATCTTACCTTTGCTCCCTCTAAATTGGAAAACACTTAAGTTAATATTTTCTTATCTCTTCTCTGGTACCAAAAACTGCTAAGCATGGGTTTCACAAGGGTTTTTACTGAGGAACATTAATGTGTCTTAAAACAACAAATTACCAATTTCCCAAGAACTATTATTTCACATTTTATGACTCTAGATACTGTGATCTCATTTACAATGAATATGATATTAGCGACAAAGCAGTACCTAAGTAAGAAGAAGCTATGTATGATAAACATATTGTGGTAAAACAACAATGAGCACACCTTTTTTATCTGGCTTTTTGCAGGGACAAAGTCAGCTTGGATTTTTAGGCATCTGTGAAAGTGGATGAGTGCTTGCATCTGCTGACCCATTTCCAGCAGTACATTCCCTTTACGAAACAGGCCCTGCACAAACAACAGTTTTGATGAGCATTCTGCTCTGTAGTGCAATAACAAGTCATTGCAAGCCTCTTAACATGATAAAACATAACTAGCCAGTTAATCTCTGGTAGCGCTATTAACCCACTGACATAGAGAGATTAAATAACAGTAAGAGGAAGTTTGCATAACCCTGCCATAAATGACATAACTGCAAAAACAGTCATACATAAAACAAAACGTCATGGAAGTTTGACACGGGGCATTTTAAGTTCAACTATGCATTATTATTATTATTATTAT
>JACN01053144.1:0-11505 GCA_000787155.1 Scartelaos histophorus | reverse complement strand
GTTGTTTTTTTTTTAATTAAAAAGTGGATTGAGTTGAATGAGAAAAAGCACTATACTTTACAATGGTTTTGTAAATTGGTGTTGCTCAATTTTTAATGCACTTTTTATCTAATCAAACCCCCTTTCAGAAAAGTTACACAGTACAGCTTTAATTTTGTCTTAAGACGCACTTTGGAAACAGTTTTCATTCCTAAAATGTGCTAAAAAACATAAGAAAATTGACTGGATTGAATGAGAAGATGCACTGCACATTGGTTTTGTAACTTTTAAACTTTTTTAGTATTACCTAATCAATCCTTCTATTAGAAAAGTTACACATTAGACCTTTAATTTTGTCTTAGGACCCACTTTGAAAACTCTTTTTGTTCATAAAATGTCCTAAAAAATAAGAAAGTGGATTGGATTGAATGAGAAGACGCACTGCACATTGGTTTTTGTAACTTTTAAACTTTTAAACTTTTTTTTGTTTGTTTTAGGACGCACTTTGGAAACTGTTTTTTTTTCATGAAATATGCAATAAAAATAAGAAAGTGGATTGCATCTATATCAGAAAGCTTACACCGTGCACCTTTAGTTTTGTCTTGGGAACACACGCTGTACATTGGTTTTGTAACTTCACATTTCTGAGTTTTAAATATGTGTTTTTTAGTGTTACCTAATCCTACCATTGCAATTTAAAACTACTTTCACATGTCCTCATTAACACATTTTTCTTATGTAATACCAAATACACCTGTAACCCTGTAGACTCCACTTAACTTTGCGTCTGTAACATGATACAACTGTTCATTTTTATGCAAGTGAAACAAATCTGTGAGCTACAAACCTGTTAAACTCCTCTTTTTTCCCTTGTGCCCCCGGGCCTCACACTGCACATGTCACCTGTCACTTTATATGGGCTTTCAGGACTTTTTGCACAATGCGTTCTTGTTTTAACAATGCAGGTTACAAGGGCCCACGTCACTGAGGCTGTATCAGGTCTGAAATCTGTCCGGTGTGTTCTCTGCCACTGAGATGTTTTGGTTTGTTCAAGCAGGATTTTAACCATGTAGTGTAAGAAATATGAGACTTTAACGCGCTGTGTCTGATTTTTACTGTCTTAGAGCTTGTATATTACGCAGAAAATTGACTCTTGTGAGCTTTAAGACATATTATAAGGTTGTTACTGCATCGAAAACAGACTGGAGTCGCGTTTATTTTATGTTCGAGTTACGTTTTATTACTATCCAAAGGTCAAAATGCACAATTCCACCTTGTGATGTTGCGTTTATTTTATGTTCGAGTTACGTTTTATTACTATCCAAAGGTCAAAATGCACAATTCCACCTTGTGATGTCATCAAGAAGTGGACGTTTCCAAGTTAACAGCTCATTTTTTAGCTTTTGTTCAGTAGAAATCGGCAATTCCAGGACTGAAATTACCCAAACGATTCTAGCGCAGATATGTGGAGTTTGAGAGAAGAGCTCAGCCTAAATATGCAGGGATTGAGCGTTAAACATGAATGAAACAAAACACAACTTTCCATCTTTTATCACAACTAAACAAAAATAATAGCATAGAAAATAACATAATATGGGCTAGGTCATTCTGACAGTTTGCAGTGGTCCAAAGTTGTTCCTAATTCACCTTATGCATTCAAAATGAATCATTATTCGGCGTGATGAGTTTATAAGCTCTTTTCAGAACTTTTCAGAGCAGAAGAAGTAGATGCTAATGGTGGACTTCCTGATTCTCAGACAATAAAGCATTTTCTTATTAGACGCAGACATCTGGCTTATTTTGACCTCAGGAGCTGCTTATACAATACGTCTGTACTGGGACAGACTAATTTTACTTAAATATAAAGGAAAAAAATCACACACAGGCCCTTTTTGTCTTTGGTGCATGTTTCCATAGTTGATTTGAAAATTAAATTATTATTTTTTTCTTTTTTTTCTTTTTTTTTTAAATTTTACTTTATTTGCACAAAATTTGCATTAAACAAATTTAAAATACATTCTGCACAATCTTATTTTATATCAAAATTACACACGCGCACAAAAAAAAAAAAAAAAAAAAAAAAGAAAAAAGTAAAAAAAAATCATGTAAAGCGGGTTAAAATGAACATTATAAGACCAAAATGATGAGGCTCACTTCAATATTTACAGCCCATAAAATAAAATAAAGTGGTTCATGGTCAATTAAGAAAATAACTGGATAAAAGTGAGGAAAGAAAGGACCTCCTGAGAAGAGTTAATCAGGAATAGAAGGGAAGCTCTTTGTAGTGAGAATTTCAAATATTTGTACAGTTTATTTACCTTTTTTTGCGTTTCCTTTCCAGTTTAACCACAGCCTTTATTCTTTACTCCCTGCTGGTCTGTTTATGACACTGCAGGAGGCTGGATGTGTCTCATTGCACAACGTGTGAAGCTGTTTAACCACAGCCTTTAGTTTAATTACAGCTTTGGTACAAACGTGTCAAAACGTTAGGTACATTTCCCAGACATATTCTCAGGTAAATATACTGTTACTGCAAAATTATGAAGTAGAAATAATCCAGTACTTTCAGACTGATAGTGGCTTCTGGCGCCGTACAAAAGGATTTCAAAAACAGGGCACTGATGACTACCTTTGGAACCTTTTTTCTGCAATGCTTATTAAGATATTTCCTTTCCTGGGATTAAGAATATACACTTACATACAAGGCAATACTTTACAAAGATGTGAGTCTGGTGATTGGCAGGTGGATCAGCCAATCAGAGACAGGCAGGGTATGTCTGTATCAAAACAAATACAGCTGCTTACGAGGAAAAAAGAAACTTCACATCGCACATTTCTGCATGAGCTAAGCACCACAGAAGGGGTGCCCAAAGTGGGGCCGCGTATGAAGAAAGTTTTCAGAAATATTTGTGTTTATAGGAGAGAAATTTGGGAAATCTGTGTTTATTTGGCTGTAGTTTAGCATAAAATAAATATTCATAAAATCTCTAAAGAGTCCAGTTGTACATAAAATGTGTTATGTGCATTTTATCCATCAGTATACAAAGTAAGTTACAACATTGAGAATCACGAAATGAAAATTTACAATTACACTTTCTTCAGTGCAAATGCAAATTCACAGACGTCAAACATACATCATCACTTCACAGGCGTTTATTTATTAAGCAGAAGAAACTCTGAGATCAAGACGGAGCTGAAGTTCCTGGCTCTACCCTACCCACCCCCTTTAAATGTCCAAGTTCAGTCCTGGTTCAGTCCTGTTTCAGTCCTGGTTCAGTCCTGGTTCAGTCATTAGAGTTGCATCCGTGAATTTGCATTTGTACTTAAGAAAATGCATTCGTAAATTTTAATTTTGTGATTGTAATTCTTGACATCGTAACTTCAGTTTGTATGACTAGACTCACTCAAGAGTTTACAAATATTTATTTTATCCTCTGTTACAGCCAAATATGCACATATTTCCCCAATATGCACAGATTTCTATCTTATGCACACAAGTATTTTTTAAAGCCCGGGCCAAATTAGACCTTGTTAGAATAATTGTGTATTTTATCCCATCTCTACTATAATCATATGTTAGAAAATTCCGTGTTCTTAATAACCTCTTTGTGCTTGAACTGTGGACAGTTTGTTCTTCACTGGTTTCGTCACTTGTCTCTTCACTTGTTTTGGGAACAAAACAAAGAGAATGTGGCGTTTTCTCTCAGACCAGAGAGAAGCAGCAGCCTGAGAGCAGATGACGCACAAAGACACAATCAGACATTAATCATACAAAACTGTATCATGTATAGGTCCTTGTTCCAATGGATGTTCACCCATTGCAAAACTGTGTCATGTATAATCATATATGATGTTATCACTCATTTTGAGGGTGATAACATCCACTGTAACTAGGACCTTTCTAAATAAAAAGTGAGGAGAAGCACTGGGCCCTTCAGAGCAGATAGAGGTTGTACCTGAAGTGACGCTCTCTGTTCGTTCTCCTCGAGAGTAAAACTGAATAATCTCTTGTCTTTCTTCTTGTATTTTACAATGTTTAGGTGAGCTTAAACCTAACAGACCTGAAAGACCAAGTCTGAGATCTATTTTTAATTCAATTTTCTATTGAAAAGACTGTTGGGAGATGGAAATGAAGACAGTCCTTTCTATTCCCAAATATGTAAAAGTCAATTTAATTCTACATTTGTTTGCAGAAGAGCATTTTTATGTGCAGACTGTCATTAGATTTGATCCTTGACCCACTAGTGCACATTTATTTTGGCCTGGCCAGCAAAAAACTCTGGGCACCCTGCACTTAAATCTTCTCCTGCCGTAAGAGAAATGTGTGTTTTGTTTGTGTGTTTTTGTTCCTTCTTTTGACCAACAAAATTACAAATCTGATTGCACGATCACATTTGGTTCTGACTCAAGACACGACAGAGGTGTGGGACCAGACTGCTAAACCCTATTCTGCATTTGTCTGCTGTTATACTTCTAACTTAATGCAATTAATACTTGTTGCTGTGGCATTGTGTCCTTGGGCAAGATACTTCATCTTCATTACCTACTCAGCAATACACAGCAATATATTTGAGTTTTTTGTTATGTGTCCGCAGTCATATTTCACCACTTGTTTGGTCCATACTCCTGCCTAAATGTTTGTGGTGCAGTGAACCACGTGTGATGGATTTGCACGTGCACAAAACACTGACTCAAGTAAACAGACAAAACTCGTCTTTCTCTTCGCACATTGAACTGAGAGAAAGGCAGAGATACAGAGACGGTGGAAGGAGCTGTCAGACCGGTCTCCTTGTAAATACTGGAAACGTGAGCTCACCTTTAGTCCTGTTTACACCCACTTATTGAAACTTGGACTTGAGTCATCGGGGATTTTTGTTTAGTATAAGAAATGCCTTAGAATTTCACAGCGAAGAGAAAAATAAACACACAAATTACATGCAAATTACATAGATTTAGGTTTACCAAAAATGTATTCACAAAAAAAGAAAACTCCAAGAGCTAGTTTAAGGTTTGCTGCGTGCTTGTCTTCATGGAGACATTGTTAAAAGTCGGATCTGTGGAGAGGCGAGTCTGCTCACAGCGAGAACGCATTTTGTTTCTTTGTTATTTTGCTTTAAACTCATCAAACATGCATTTCTTCAATTGCACCTGTTTTCATTGCTCACAAACACCTTCGCCTCTCCACAGATCTGACCTGCAGCTTGGCCTGGTGGCATCTCCAGAGGTTTAATGCCGTACTGTGGAGCATTCCAGACAAAGCAGCAAAATGTCTACGAAAACAGCTCGTAGCAGGTTCGTTTCATGCTGAAATTTATAGCTTGTCATTTTTCAATTAACGTGCATTTCTTTGCATATTAATTACATGTTTCTTTCTTTATTGCATATTTAGTTTTTGGCTGCATTGTGTTGTCTATCTTTAACTATAACCTGTTTTAACTAGTCTATTTTTGATTACAGCCCATTTATAGTGTTTCTGTTTAACACTGGACTAGTTAATTAGGCTTATTGTATTTACCCTGGAATTATTCTCATGTAATTCCAGACATGTGTTCAAATTTTCTTCAGGTGGAGTCCCTAAACTCCACTCCCTTTGATACCTGCCGGGAAACACCGCTCCCAGTTTAATTCCACTTTCTTCCTTGTCCATGTTCAAACTCAGCTCCTCCTCTTCTCTAGAATCAGGTTTGTCTTTTGTCTATTGCCTCACCGCCCTCGCGCCTTTAAAAAGCGTCTCAGTGCCGTTCACCTGCAGACAGCTTTTCATGCACAGACACAGACAGACACTCGGACTTAACCCAAGCCAAAATGGGAGATACGCTCTTGTTTCCGAACGATAACCAGCGGCGCATCGAGGCGGTGCAGAAGTCTTTTGGCCCGGCCGGTACTCGTCTCGTGGACCCGGGCCGAGTCCTGATCGGAGAGGGCCGCCTGATGAAGCAGAGCCGCCGGGGACCTCAGCCCAAAGCCTTTTTCCTGTTTAATGATGTGCTGGTGTACGGCAGCATAGTCATCAACGGACGCTGGTTCAAGAATCAGAAAATCATCCCTCTAGGTGAGAAAAGACTTTAGAAACTTTCCTATCTGTATGTTTAGAGTTTAGGTCATAGTATAACTTTAACACACTGTAAATTATGATACGTGTTTAGTCAGAAAATTGGTTAAAATGCAAAAATAAGAATGTGGTCTCTGAACAAAGGCGCAGCAGAATTATTATTAATAGTGGATTAAATTTGATTGCACTATTTTGGACACTCATGGACGCATTATTCAGTCACTATAAACTCCTGGTGGTAAACTACTTCTGTAGCCACAGCTGCCCTGGGGCAAACTGACAGAAACAATGCCCCATCAGCCTCTCCGACCACCACTAATCACACACCTGTTCAGGAAGTGTATTGCCTAAGGACAGAACATCAGTATGCATATACATTATCATCATACTGAAGCACATTTTGCACAGTGTAGGTTTGTAAAAATGTGTTTAAATATAGTAATCAGTGCACAATAGTCCAGTGTTCTGTAGGTCGGGTTGTGAGATTGATTCCTGGCGGCTGAATGTCTCTCTTCACTCTTCACACTCATTTTTCTCTCGTCTCTTTGCATTGCACTGATGTGTCTTGTGCTTCTGTTCAGGCGACATTCAGCTGGAGGATCTGGAGGACGGCTACATGAGGAACCAGTGGCTCATCAAAACCCCAGGAAAGTCCTTCTTCGTCTCGGCTGTGTCCAAGGAGGAGAAGCAGGCCTGGATCGAGCACATCAAAGTGTGTAAGACCCGCCTGCCCAGCTCCGGACGGCCCCTCGCCATGACCTGGATCCCGGACCACGCCTCCGCCCTCTGCATGCGCTGCTCCAGGAAGTTCACCGTGACCCACCGTCGCCACCACTGCAGGAAATGCGGCTTCCTGGTTTGCGGAGTGTGTTCCAGAAAACGCGCCGTGATCGGAAACCTCCATCCCACCAAGAGGCAGAGGGTGTGTGGGCAGTGCCATAGCAACCTTAGGGAGGAGGAGGGCAGGGAGCGAGGAGACAGCACTGGTGGACTCCTCTCTGATGAAGACGAGCAGACTGGCTTTGAAGATCATCTCTACGAAGATTACATAGAGGACTATGACCCGGCCACTTGGGCAGACTCTGGAATGGAGTCTTTCTCTCCTTATGTTTACCTCAAGCCCGAGCACGTCTGGCCTCGTTACATTTAAATGTCCTACATTACACAAAACTGGCTCTTGTGAACTTTTAGTCATGTTATAATGTTGTTACTTCATCAAAAACAGACCTGGAGTTGTGTTTTGTTTCATTGACACGTTTGAATAATCCTTTATTATTAGACTGTCTACATCTCCAAAGCTCAAAATGCTCTGTTCCATCTTGTGATGTTGAAGTTTTCAAGTTAACAGCTTCTTTTTACCTTTTTTTCAGTACAGTTTGGCAATTCCAGGGCCAAAATTATGCAAAAGATTCTAGTGAAGGTGACTCTGACCGTGCTTTGATGAGGAAACAACATTATAACAGATGATAATTTGGGCCATTTAAACTCTTGCCACAAGTGCCTTGACACAGAAGGGTTGACGTTCCTCATCAATCCAATTATCAAAGTATGTAAATGTGCACATCTTTAAACAGTGTGTGTTGCCTACAAGTATTTGAACAGAAGGAGAACATGTCCTCTGAAGCTTACCTCATGTACACATGTAGCACAGGCTACATTCCCCTGGACCAGTGGACTCATGAAGGATCATAAGGATTCGTTCTCTTATCTTATTTGTACTCGTACATGTCGTTGTCAAAGCCTGATCTCGTCACATGATTGAAGTAGGAGCCTGGTTAGTACTGGGACGGGACTCTGCTCAGAATATCAGGTGCCACAGGGGGGCAGCAGTGGCTCTAATGGATACTGCTATTGTGTCCTTAGGCAAGACACTTCACCCACATTGCCTAGTGTGAATGTGGCATGAGTGATGTGGTCCTGCCTCTGTTGGTCTGCCCTAGGGCAGCTGTGGCTACAATGACAGATAAACACCAGAGTGTGGAGTGAATGAACTGGCTGATGCACTGAAAAGCGCTTTGTGTGTTTTCAAACACACCAGAATCTGAAGATTTTATTACTGTGTAAATCTAATGTGAATGTTTTTCTGTTCTCTCTGTTAAACTGAGATGTCGCTCTTGTACAAAACTAACACATTTTTGTATCTGAACCACTTCATTTTGTATTTTAAATAAACTTAAAGAAAACTATCTTCAGCTTTTTGTTCTTGCGTGACTGTTTGAAGATGGAGGAACAACATAACAGTGTATAAGATACATTTAAAATATATTTATAAATTAATTTAAGTTATATGAATTTACACAGGTCAAATGTGAACAGCCAAACACATAAAACGTCCACATGCAGAGATGAATCTTGCACATTTTCATGTCCTTGAGCCTTTTGCAGCTCACAGGACCAGCACCTAAAATGTCTCAATAGTAAAAAAATAAATAAATAAATAAATACAAAATTCCAGGCAATGCCGTAGAATCTCTATAGAACCGAGCAGGTGGCAGATTTTACACTGGCAGGTTTGGCCCATCCTCTTTTTGCACTTGTTTTATTTTTATTAGCTGTGGGGAGATGCCGTGACATGTCGACTTGACAGGTAAAAAGTTTAACCCTGGATGTTGAAAGCTTCAGTTTGAACTTTGCTTTTGTTTTGCCAGTCGAGCGGCAATATTGGTAAGGACCAGTCAGACCAGTTCAGTCAGTCTCAGTTAAATCTGCTCTTCTTTGTACAAGTTCATTATTTTCAATTATCACCTGTGTCTTCACTTCAAGTTCATAATGCTCTCTGTATATTCTCAGGTATTTGTCTGGATTTGGTGTAAAAATAACCCACTGTATGCAAATTATTTTAATATATTTGAGCAAAAATAGCATGCACGTTGTTGTTAGTTTTGCTGTGATTGCAAAACTCGCCTCTGGCCTCTAAAAGTTGTGAAAAACAGGTCTTTGTGGTGAATAGTTGCTAATAATAAAAAATGACAAATACATTTGGACCACTGAAAACTGTTTAAAATGAACTAGTTCTGTTTTTCACAATTTAAGAGACACTACAATTGTGAACAGCACCTTTAACATGGCCTGGAGATTTTCTACCGACCTGAAAATGTTGGTGAAATCAGTCTCCTTGTTACATGCATTTGCAGATTATTGCAGCATTGTTTAGAGTACAGATCATTTTAGACACATGAGAACGAGGTCTGGGGTTCAGTTCCCTGCATGTGAAGTCTGCATGTTCTTCCTTTGACTGTTTCCTCAAAGTTCTCATATTGATATTAACAGTTGACTATCCTCCAGCTTTCCTCAGGATCTGCAGATGGGTCCTTGAGCGCTGCAGTGTGACGAGTGTGTGGATACTGCTCCTGACAGGCAGATACAAAAGTGACTCCTGTGAGCTTTTTATAAGTTCACCACAACATACCCAGTTATGTTTTGCTTCATTCATGTGTGAGTAATCCTTTATTATGAGCCTGTCTTCATCTCCAAAGCTCAAAAAGCTTTTTTCAGTCTTGCAATGTCATGATGAGTGATAGTTTTCTAGCTAACAGAGAGATCTTTTACTTCTTGTTTAGTAGAGGCTGGATGTCTGGTAAAGCCAGAATATCTCTGTGTTTTTTGTGTACAGATCGATATCGGTCTGGCCCCAAGCTCAACCAACCAAACATGATCGTCCAGTCAGATTTGAGGTTTTTTCAGTGAAGCTTGTGAAACAAAGCTCATCTTTCATTTACAAAATATCAGTTAATCTCATCTCAAATTTTCAGCGTTTAGTGCTTAATTTATTCATTCTGCAGAAATCGACACTGCTTTTCAGTTGAATCCATCTGTCAATGATGCCCATCTGAAAACAGCAGATTTACTGATGAACAAACCCACGTGAGATTGAGATGTGAGATTGGGCAATTCCAGGGCTGAAACGATGCAAATGATTCTAATGACGCCTTTTAAAAACACAGTGGAGCACTTCCTGTATCACCACCTGACATCACAAGGTGGAACAGAGTGTTTTCCGTCAGAGAGAATAAGCAGGGTT
This sequence comes from Scartelaos histophorus, assembly GCA_000787155.1. NCBI lineage: Eukaryota > Metazoa > Chordata > Actinopteri > Gobiiformes > Gobiidae > Scartelaos > Scartelaos histophorus. Next base: position 1,453 of record JACN01053144.1, on the reverse strand, counting down.
TGTGTGTTGTTCGTGGAGTTGAGGACTCAAATGCAGACGGCAATTTTTAACACATGGAAGAAAAGTCTAGAATATAAAAATCTTAAATATAAAACAACTTTAAGGGTGACTTTCTTTCTTCTCTAATTAATCAACTTTCACTCACAATAGTTTTAAAGACTGAAATTTCCCTGTTGCATTTTTTTTTTCATATCAGGAAACATTCATCAAGGTGGAGCTTTGGTTCCAGTATTCAGATCAGATCTTGGGCAAACCTTATTTAACTCGTATAAACATGACCTCAATTAAACTCCATGCAAACTAAGCAAAATAACAGTCAAATTGAGTCTAAATAAATAGTAAATATATATATACTTAAAGTTAGATACATTTTCATAGTCTTAAAGGGCTCATTTTACACAATTTTAATTAAAAAAAAAAAATCTATACACATTCACTGAATAATTTGGATAATTTCAGCCCTGGAATTTCCAATCTCCACTAAATAAAAGGTACAAGGAGCTGTTAATAACTTGCAAACTACCACTTCATGACATCACAAGGTGGAATAGAGCATTTTGAGCTTTGGCATTAATTATATTTCTCCCAACTAACACCTGACCGGCTTAGATCAGAGTCAGATCTTTGGAAGAGAAACAATGTGTATTTTTACATTTTTTTAACAATGAAAATCGCAAATATGTGAATAAATCCAACATGTATAGATTTAATGCCACAGTATGGAACATTTCAGGCAAAACGATAATGACTAAAGCAGGTGGCAGTCTTCAATCTTCCATAAAATACATTTGGCACCTCGATAAATCCAGAAAATTGAGAAATTGCTGCAAAAAATAGGCCTCAAAACGAAATATTTTGACAACCATATGACAACTGATTGACAAGTTATGCGTTTTTCCTAAGAAAATAAACAAAATCGAACAAATGCTGTGTCACTTATTGTTATCTAATATTATTTCTAGTTCCCAAATAAGGAAATAGTCTGAGGCTGCGCTGTGATTGGCCGAGAGGAGAGTGGCGTGAAGACAGGAACTCCCTTTGAGACGCCGCAGGGAGAATAAAGCTGCAGTGTTTTTAGATTGACCCGGTGTGTCATTCACTTTAACCACATGTGGCACGACAAGAGAAAATACAAGAATAATATGCAAATGACCTGGCAATTTTCCCTTGGCACAAAGTAGCACACTTAAAGTTTTACTGCGAAAGCTTCAGTATAATTATGTCAAGTACACTACACACCATGTTGCTTTAGTGTACAAATATGCTCATGTAATACTTTTTCAGACTAAATTGGAACATTTTAAGTTTACAAAAGTATTCTTTAAGTATACTTTAAAGTTCTTTTTAAGTTTGCAAAAGTGCACTTCAAAGTATACAACAAGTACACACATTTATATACTATCAAAGTACTTGATACTTAAAGAATACAAGTACACACATTTATATACTATCA
>JACN01153624.1:0-13128 GCA_000787155.1 Scartelaos histophorus | reverse complement strand
TATTTTATGACTAGTATGATTAAATCTAAATGTTTAATTTATTATTATATTTTTAATGTTGCTGTTGTATGTATTTGTGCAGCACTTTGGAAACTGTTTATTAAATGTGCTATATAGATAAATTGGATTATATGGATTATTAAATTCTATTCTGTTATTCTGACAATTAGCCGTACTCCGACTAATAAACATTATTTTTCAAGCGTCCCACTACTCCAAAAAAATTTCCAATTTCCACTGTTGGAGTAGCACCACTTTACTATTTTTCAAACATTCCACTTTTCCGACATGAATAATATTAATGTGACTGCCTGTTATACTTTGCGCTCCCATATATTATACAGTTCATGGGCTTGGGAATACTTCGGCCACATAGGATATCAGACAGAGGGAAAATGTCCTAACTGAGCCGTGGGAAACAGTCATGCGTTTTAAAAATGAGCATAGACCAGCCCGGGGCCCGTCATCCCTTCAGAAACCTTCGGAACTTATCTATTTAGATGAGCAGGTATTACGACATGCCGCTATTCAGACGCGTCAGTTTTCCGTCACTTTTTAGCAACGCTATTCCGACACCAGCCTACAGAATAAGCGTCTGACAAGAGTAAGCAGTTAAGTTCTAGCTTTCCCTCTGCCTATTATCTTCTTTCATGACACAGAGCCTTCGAGCTGTCGTGCGGTGATACAGCTGCCCACCTTTATCTTCTGCTCGTTTTTCCATCTCCTCCTCTTCTTTTTCCTAAACTGAGCATCTGACATCTGGTAAGTTTTTATTTTTATTTGTGGTTGAAGTATTCTCCAGTTTCCCAAGTATCTTATGATATATGGGAGCACAAAGTATAATGGGCACCACATTTATATTAGTCATGTCGGAAAAGTGAATGTTTGAAAAATCAGTGATGCTACTCCAACAATGGGCAAAAAATATTCAGTGGAGTTGGACGCTTGAAAAGTAATGTTTATGAAGATACTCCGACAATTAGAACGCTACTCCAACAATGGCCAAAAAAATATTCAGTGGAGTTGGACGCTTGAAAAGTAATGTTTATGAAGATACTCCGACAATTAGACGTCAATGAAAAGAAGCAGCTTGTCGGAGTAGCAGCGTGTAACTGGTCAGCCTTCGGGAAAATATTTTGTCAAAAAAGAGGCTGCATGGGCCCTTTGTTCTTCATTAATTTTGTCACGTTGGCGATCTGCAGCTAAAAAACTTGATAGCGAATAGTGATACTAAAAAGTGTTGTAAAACCGGAACATCTAAATAGAGACATGTCGTAATGAAGGGATGTTGGACTAGGCGGCGGACCCCAGTGTAGCTTGTGACGTGAAAACTACTGCTTCATGACATCACAAAGTGGAACAGAGCTTTTTTGAGGTAAAGGATTCCTCAAATATGTGTGAATGAAGCAAAGCACAACTCCGGGTCTGTTTTTGAGGAGGTAACGGCATTATAAAACGACTAAAAGCTAACAAGAGTCAATTTTGTGTAATATAGAACAGCGGTCTCCAATTTTTTGCCCCCTACGGGCCGGTGTAATGTCAGACAATATTTTCAGGGACCGGCGTTTAAGGTGTGGCGGATAAATACAACAAAATAATATGGTATGATCTGCATTCCAAGTGCTGAAGCAGTTTTGAAGGCTTCATAGCCTCATTCGAGAGCCGGTCGCCGCATATTATGCAGAGCGGGCTCGGTGCGTGGGAATCTCCTGTTGGGATAAATCATAAAAATAAAAAATATAAATAAAATAAAATAAGTATTTTAAGTAGGACTCCTGATATTGTCTATTAAATGTAGCTTTCTTTTTCTTGGAAGTCGTAGGCTCCTCTTCTGTCTCCTGGATGGGCCTTTTCCCCTTTGCAAAGAAACTTTCCAAAGACGTTTGTTTTTTACTCATTTTGCTGCTCCTGGGTTTTATTTTAGCGGTGACCGAGAAGAGTGAGTAATCAAGAGTGACATAGACGGATGTAACAGAGAATCTGGTAATTTTTCAAAATAAAATATCTTTCGGATTCTGAAATAAATAAAGTTTTTTATTCTTTCCGTGCGGCCCGGTACCAAATGACCCACAGACCGCAGCCCGGGGGTTGGGGACCGCTGATATAGAACATTAAAAAAAAAGAAATTGGTTGGTTCACACCTTAGAATTTGATTAAAAAAAAGTGAAAACACACAAATGTTGGACCTTGTGAATCAGTCACTATGTTTATATGCACACCAGGAACAGCAGATAACAGGCGTAGTCCAATTTAAACAGATTTATCAAAATGTAAATGAGATGCTGCTTGTCTATTTTCATTTCATTTTATCAACTTCAGAGCTTTGAATCACGTTAGAATCGCTTCCCCTTCACATTTATCCGCTCCAGGTTGTATTCAGAGTAAGTCATTTGTTCTCCTGCATTCGAGAGACCATTGTTTTCCTGTGATGACGTTCACGGTGACGTCGGATTCCTCAAAGGAGCCAGTGGAAATGAACAATGTAGTGCTTTTTTGGGAAATTAGAACACCGGTTTCTTTTGCGAAGTTGTTTTAGCGCAATAATGTACAATATTTAAATTAAAGATGTCTTCTTTATAGACTTTTAACTCTGGTATGTTAGCAAAATAGTCCACTAGTATGTTTGCTATTATTAAAGTTTTTCCTGTTTGCATTTTAACGGACAGTATGTAACTTTCTCGAGAAGTAACATCACCTGAATCATGGAAAAAGAAAAAGAAAAAAACTCCAGAACATTCTCAATAAAGATAAAGTTTTAGGTAGTTATTTGCAGTATTTCAAACCAGATGCACCGAGGTCATTTGGTAAGGGCTCTGATCACAGCTGTGAGATTGATAAATTTATGTCAAGACAAATGCAGGATGTTCAAATATACCTGACCGCAAACTAACTAAATAGGACAAGATCTACTGATATTGATGATGTCATGACAAATAACACCCGGATGGAGTCTGACTGGACTGTGCAACGTGCCAAGAGGACTGTCTGGACCATAGAACACATGAATGGACGTAGCTAACGCAAATAGGAAGTGCGACAGGAGGCTCTTCCGGCTCCTTCTGACTCTGGTTTCAATTGACTTACATTAGGATCTTGTCGTTCCTCTCTCTGTAACTCTTGCTGTGGCCTTGTTCTTATTAACCTGCTCTACATGATCCTGAATTATTTTTTTTTTTTGCTATTTTGTTAGTCAAAAAATCGTATTCATAACAGAGCTCCAGATTCGCTCCTGTAACCGTAAGCATCACGAGCCTCATTTGAGCGGCGCTAAACGCTGTGGGTGACGTCACACTCGTTTAGTCCACTTTTTTATACAGTCTATGGTTTGGACCATGCACCAACGAGGCGGCACCAAGTCTAAACCATGGTGTCCTCGCACTATAGTTTCAGTATAAAAATCATTGTAGAGGCGTAAACATTGAGTCTCTGCATGGGAACTTCAGCAGACTCTTTGTACAAGTATGGCTTTCTAATATTGGGATAAGCAAATTATCTGGACTTTATTTCTGCTTCAAGTGTGTTTTTTTATCTAAGCAGAAACTAACAAACACGAGAGGCCCTTTTAAACAGTACATCCAGGTAATTTCCATTGTTTCTATTCCATTGTGAACCAGGCTCCTACTCTTCAGTTAATATGTTCCATAGATTAACTGAGGTGCACATCGACTTTGAAGTAGTCCTAAATCCTGGCAGATACAGTTTTACAGTTTTTTTCTACTTTTGTAGTTATGATGAGCATTTCGATCTTGAAACTAAACATTAAAATTAGCTGGAAGAGAGTTGATAAACAGAATTTTAGCTGTTTTAGTTCACCAGAACATGAAGTTTTAAGTTTGAACATCAATCAGTGGGTTTGCTGGATACATATAATGGAAAAAGTTTTATACTATACCTAAGGAACAACATTTCCATAGAAACAAGTATAGTAATAGGCCCTCCGTCACCAACATTTCCATAGAAACAAGTATAGTAAGTATAATAATAGGCCCTCCGTCATGTAATAGTAACAGTCAGGTTTGTGGAGATGCAAGCCTGCTTAGAGTAAGGACACATGGTTTTTTGTTGGGTTTTTTTGTCTTTTTAATGTCGAAAACTGATTTTAAAGGTGCACTGCGTAAATGTTTTTTCCTGAAATGTTCTATAGGACGCTTTAAATGATCTAAATGGAGACAAGTATAGGCCACGTTACAGCTCGGATCTGTGGAGAAGTGGATCTGCTCACAGAAACAATGTGAGTGTTTTGAGGAATAAAATATCTATTTCTGAATAAATACAAGATATATTTGTTAAATGCCGTACTGTGGAACATCCCAGGCAGATAGCACACCCTTCACCAGAAGACTCGAGGCAAATCAGCGTTATTCTGGTAAACATTTGTTGATTTTAAAAAACGAGGGAGCACAAGCTATCAGGTTGTAAAATTTCAATCGGCTCAGTACACAAATGCTTGGTAATATTAGTGCAAAACAGAAAATGAAAAACCTGGACTCGAGCCAGAGCGTGGGGATTAATTTCCATGGAGCCGGTGATTCAGCACCTGTTTACCGCTTTTAGCATGCACCTGCAAAAAGCTAGCACAGAGAAACATGCTAACCCGCTTCCATGTTTGCCATATTAATGAACCTATAGCGACTGGCTGCGGTCAGCAATTCTGCAGCCCGAAAGCTCCAAAAAGTTTTCCGTCCGGACTTTGCATAATACGGTAACACAATCTGCTTACCGTGCGTGGTTTTCGAAAGTTGTTGAATACTTTGTTGACCTTGTAACGTGCTCTGTAGTCCAGCGGCGGTCAGCTACCTCCCCGGATACAATGTGAGTGGAAATTGCTTGGCCGTCTGAATGTTGCCACAGTGTTTCGCCCACTTCCAAGTTTGTTTGCCTCGTACAGTTCCAAATATTCTGACAGGAGCTGGTAAGAAAATAACCTGGAGAATGCCACTTTAGGAGAAGGCACAAACAGTCCCCATGCATCGCAACGGAAATAGAAAATCCTAATTTCGAAGAGACGTGAATAATAACACAATAATTTGGGTTTACTTAGCTGTTATATTGTTTGAATTTTTACCCAAAAAAGGTACAACTTTGGGTGGAAGGTCCATCACCAGCTTTATGAAGATGTTGTCTTGAATGTTCCACAGTGTGTCATTACAGTTATCTCCACGGCGACAGCAGGTGCGCTACATGGACAAGTTACAAGTCAAATCTGTGGAGAGGCAAGACCATTTAAAGTAAGAATGCAAGTTTGAAGACAATACAATCCATGCTGTACTGGGTAAATGCAAGATGGATACTTTTAATGCCATTCCATGCTTTTGTCACATCTAGATTAGACTACTGTAACTCCCTGCTTGCAGGTTGCCCCAAAGGCGGACCCACCAGAAGTTACACAATGCACCTTTAAATGCGATTAAAGACACTGTCGCTTTATTTTACTCTTAAACTGAACTATTTCATTTTAAACAGTTTGCAGTAGTCCAAAGTTATTCCTCTCTTACCTTATGCACTCCGAGCATCCTAATTAGTCACTGTGACGAGTTTCTAGGCGCTCTTCATAATTCTCAGAGACTAGAGTGAATTTTTGCTGTGACTGTAAATCTAACGCGGTCTTCCTGATTATTGGACAGTAAAACATTTTCTAATTAAATGCAGACGGCACATCCAGACCAGTATATCTGCACTTGGACAAGACATATTTTGCTCAAATACATGGGAAAAAACAGGTAGAGCGCCTGAAAAAGCGTTCCAATATATATTACAGTTGGGAACAGAAGGGTCCCGTCGATGCCATATGCTACAGCGACATTCAACTCTCTTACAGCTGCACTATGTAACTTTTTAACTTAACTTTTTCCATGGAGATGTTACTGCTTTACCTGGAATGTTCCACGGCGTGACATTTAACCTTAGACATGTAAAGAAATGGACTAATTGAGCGTAACGTCACCCATAGCGCTCGGGTCCAGTCAAATCAAGTTATAGGGGCGAATTTGGAGACAAATTCCCCATTTGGAAACCATGGCAACCAAAGAGCCAATCTGGAATAAGTTTTTTAATGCAATGTCCTTTCCCACCTGGACAATCAAAACTGTTGCTAACGTTAGTGGGTTATTAAAGTTGATTTATGGACTAAAAACCGAAAAACAAAAACACCAGGATGATGTAGGACTGGTTAATACAAAAACCAAAATGATGAGAGTCACTGTAATTACAGAGAGACTGGTGACAGTATTTAATTATTTTTTATTGTAATTAATTAAAATACTGTCTAAATACAATACTAAATACTAAACAATAAATACCAAATACTTATAAATGCAATACTAAATACTGTCCCACTTTAAAGATTTTTTTTTTACATGAATCTGTATATCCCACCGTCACAGTGTGGTGCATAAACACTGACTTACCCCCCACAGCGTCCTGTGAGCCGAGTTCTTGCCCGGTTTTGGTAGTGACGAAAGTAGTTCCGGCAAGTTGGTTGGGGTCACGAAAATAAAGATTTTTTCTTCTCAAAACAAGTTGTCTGGGGTCATGAAAATAAAGTGTTTTTCTTCTCAAAACAATATGTGTTCAAAAGAGTGACACATTTGCATCACAAAACCATTGTCGACAAAAAAGTCAGACCCCATAATCACTTGGCGCTATTTTCTCTCCATTCGTATCACTGCTGCCAGGTTCCAGCCGCTCCTGTTTCACTGTGTTTAACGGCAACAAGTCTGACTATGACACCGATAATTTACACAAGCTTATATAATTATCGCTCTAGCTATCACATTAGCTCTCTCGCGTCATGGCGGTCATTGGTCTTAGCATGTAAACAAATGAAAAAAGTGTTGGATTCGTGCGCGGATCTCAGCTGGCAGCAGCGCAGTGATACAAACAGAGAGAAAATGGCAGCAAGTGATTATGGGGTCTGACTTTTTCGACAACGACGGTTTTGTGACGCAAATGTATCACTCTTTTGAACACATATTGTTTTGAGAAGAAAAATGCTTTATTTTCGCAAACCCAGCCAACTTACCGGAACTACTTTCATCAGCACCAAAACCGGGCAAGAACATACAGATTCATGTCAAAGAACCTCAACTGTCACTTTAACTGTATACTTTTAACTGTACATTTTAATAGTATTTAATTTGTTTATGCTCTTGTAAAGCGACCTTGAGTGTTCAGAAATGGCCTAATAAATGAAATGTATTATCATTATTAGTAGTAATAGTATTTGCAATATAAAATGCATTGTCAAAGCCGTTAGCGCGCCTGTGCTCACTTTCTATTTGAAACGTGGGAGGTTAACTAAGTCTATTTATATATGAGGTCTATGCATTTAACCTATATAACTCCCATTCTTTCAGTTTCAATTACACCTATACAACATCACCTTCACCTGAAAATTTACATAGTATAGCTCCCATTGCTTAATTTTGCACTAAAAACATCAAAAACAGTAAGATTCATTGATGATTTATTGACAAAACCGCAAAAATCTGAATCTAAAAGGTCACGGTGTCAAGATGGCCGCCCATGTTTTTTATTGGGAAAGCAGTTTTGTGGTGGATACAGATGAATGGAGTATTGGAAATCTTCATAGATAAATGGCAGTTCTGATCTCCGCTGTAGATGAATGGTGCACTGGATCAATGGGGTCGGAGGTCACGGCTCTTCATCTGACACAGGCATTCATAAACTGGAGTGTATTCTGTACTGAGAGGAGTACAGAGATTCACGGTCTGCTTTTCCATTTATGGGTGGGTGATAGGGCAAAAATGAAATAAAACATTTTAGATTTTTGTCTTGATTAAAGTTTTTTTTCTATCTTTTATACAGCCTTAAGAAATAACTAAATCTATTGGCTATTTCTTAAAGTTTAATTATAACCACTCACTTGGAGCTGACCAATAGGAAGAGTGTGTATAATGACCGATGATGACATTCCATTGGGGTGTGATGCTAACCGAAAGCACTGCTCTGTTAGACTTTAATCTGAGTTTTATTTATCTGACCAAAAAGAGCTGACATGGTTGGAGCTACAAACGGAGAGATGATTTTTACGCTTAAACAAGTCTCTCTCAGATAAAATTACCGTCACAAGCTAGCTAGCATTAGCCAACCGTTTTCCAATTAGTCACTGTCGCCATTGTGTTGAAAATCAAACTCCCAAACAGAAACAGGACCATGAACGCTCGTATTGATCACAAGCGCCTGAAATTTGAATCCATTTAAATCCATTTTTTCTTGAGAAGTCTCATGACATTGCCAGATGAAGGAGATCACAAATTGATTTTTATTGTCCTAGTCCTACTTGAAAATGCATTCATAGATTCAACTCTGCAGACAAGGAGGTTGAATATCAAAGACTGAAGTAACAACAATTTTTCCATTTCAATTTATGGAGATTGCTTTGCCTGGAAGGTTGCACAGTGTGACATTTAGGCAGCGTCACCTTCTTGTCTCCATGGACATTCAGAAGTTAATGCCATTGTTTGGAACATTCCAGGCTAAGCATTTGCATCTCCATGGAGACAACAAACAACTGGCAGACTCTCCATCATTCATCCATGTTTTTCCAAATTACTTTCTGTGCTCAAACAGCATATTATTTCAAATTGGATTCCCTTTATCTCCATGTCCATATACTGCACAGTACATAACAACCACTCAAGTCATTTTACCTGTTTTCTACTCTTGACAATACACAGTACTACCTGAAAATCACTTATTGTATGTATAAAATATGCAAGTTTTATAGCCTTATTTCTTTATCCTTCCAGATCAGTTTGGTTTGATTTGGATCGTCAGATATCAAACTTAAAAACTGCAACTGAATAAGTCCAGCGGCCAAACAAGCCCGGTTCACAAAATGTCACCCCTCCTCTGAGCCGTCATAGCCATAACTTCAGCCAGGTCAGCAGACGCATTACAGCAATAGCAGACCGACATCTTTTAATTTGAACACTTGTTGCAACTGGAATTTCAACACTGTCAGATAAATAGATTCTCTTTTCTTCTTATCTTAGAGTCTTTTTTTATTATTGTGTAGAGCATTACAGCAATAGCAGACCGACATCTTTTGATTTGAAAACTTATTGCAACTGGAATTTCAGCACTGTGCGATAAATAGATTCTCTTTTTTTTCCTTATTGTGTAGAGAAGTTATAGTAATTTGTTTCATTCACACACGTTTAACATGTATTGGCTGAGTTCTTTTGTCAAATTAAAACACTCTGGTGCTCCACTGTGTTTCTAAACTTCACTTTCACCCTGGAATTGCTCATTTCTACACAACTAAAAGCTTTGCAGATATAAACGGATTAATACCAAAGGATTACTCAGATGAAAAACACAACGCAACTCCACGTATGTTTTTTAATGAGGTCTATTAGGTGTAATATAGGACCTTTAATGCAGCTGATCTTCTACTGAATACAAGAACCTGTAGGTCTATTGCATAATCAAACCAGAGCTAACCGTGCATATTGTTGTGTTCGCTTTGCTGTGCTCCTTCCCTCATTTAAAACTGGAAACACAGGTCTGACTCCCTTAGCATCCAATTGAGCTGGGCCTTTGTTGTTGGCGTTTCAATCCGCTGTAATCCGTGCGCCGGGTCGTACACCGCGGGCCTTTCCATCTCTTCCCCCACCTCCCCCTCGCTCCTCGCCCTCCGCCGCAAACAAACGTGCTCCTGTCCTCTCCTCTTAAACAAATGACTGTGTTTTCCGGATCCTACAGCGGCGTTGGAGCGGGGTTTTGTGCTGAAACAGGGAAAAGGGCCTGCTCGCTGTCACCGCACAGGTCTATATCTCACTCCGGAGCTGAGAGGGATTGCTTAGGAAGACGGATAGGTGCGCTGCAAGGGTGTTATTGTGTTCTTACTGTAATGCACACACCTATACATAGGAGGTTTTGCTGCTGGTACTGCACATGTAGCTATAATAGTGTTTGGCGTATATAGGTTTACAGCAATATCTTAAAATTGACTCTTGTGAGCTCTAAGCCATGTTAGAATGCCCCTACCTCCTAAAAACATACCCAGAGTTGTGTTTTATTTCATTCACACATGTTTGAATAACCCTTTATTATTAGTCTGTCAACATCTCAAAAGCTCAAAATGCTCTGTTCCACTTTGTGATATTAGGTAGTGGTAATTTTCAAAGTAACAGCTACTTTTACCCTTAGTTCAGCACAGATTGGCAGTTCCATGGCTGGATTCATCCAAATGATTCTAGTTAGGGTGTATGGAGTTTAAAAACACAGTGGAGCACTTCCTGTATTAACACATGTTGTGTATTGGATGTTTACTAATTGAGAGCACACCTAAATGCCTAAACCTGCAGGGTTTGTGTGTTAAAAATGTGTGAATGAAGATAAAACACATCTTCAGATATGTTTTTGCCAACATTACAGTAATATGGGCACTTTAACCATATCCATCCATTTTCTTCCATTTTATCTGGGGCCAGGACACAGGGGCAGTCTGAGCAATGAGGCCCACACTTCCCTCTTAACACACACTTCCTCCAGCTCTTCCGGGGGGATCTCGAGGTACTCCCAGCACAGCTGAGAGACATAGTCCTTCCTCCTGGTGGACATGCCCAGAACACCTCCCCAGCGTCGAGGAGGCATCCAGAACAGATGCCCAAGCCGCCTCAGCGGACTCCTCTCAACGTGGAGGAGCAGCGGCTCTACTCCGAGCTCCTCTCATATGACTGAGCTCTTCACCCTAATCTCTAAAGAAGTGCCCAGCCTCATTTCGACCGCGTCTATCTATAATCTTGTCCTTTTGGTCATTACTCAAAGCTCATGACCATAAGTGCCGGCAGGAATGTAGATTGACCAGTAAATCAAGAGCTTTGCCTTTCAACTCAGCTCCTTCTTTTAACCATATGTGAGCCAAATTGTCTCATTAGAGTTTTTAAGATATGCTATTTTTTTTTCCTCAAACCGAACTTAAACATTCTGCATGTTTAACTATGCAACTTAGTGGTTTCTTGTTTGCTTTTATGGGAATGTTTTGAAGTATATTCTGTCTTGCATGAATTATGGGGGTATAGGTAAAAAAAAACTTATCCTGATGGCACCTACTCATCACCTGCTCCATGGAGAGTTTAATGTTTAACGTTTAACGCCATACAGCAGACAATTCCGACTTTATTTTCTTAATTGGTGATACATTATGGTAAGAACGATAAAAATAAAAAAAACTGTGCAGCTGGCCAACACGATGTGCAGCTATCCATAAGAAATACTGCCAACACTGCTCCCGTTGGGCTGCACAGGTTTCCAACTCAGAAATGACCTGTCTTGCTGTTCTTTTATTAAGTAGTTTCAGATTCATTTATTGTGATTAGAAGTTTCATCACAGTTTTAGTGGTCGCAACTTGCAAACTTTCATTGCTGCGGGATATGATCACCTGGACCGGCAACCATTTGTACACTGTCGTCCAAAGCAAGAAAAATGATCTAACAGAGGCTTTTTGTCAAAACTTTATATAAAAATATTTTAAAATAAGCTTTTGGACACCTGAGGATTTGCACCTCTATAAGAACTTGTGCGTGTTTTCTGTTTAATTTGATGCAATTTGCAAAGTACAATTTTTTTAATTAACATACAATCCTGTCCTTACACCAAAATCCCATCGTATTTTTTATTTTAAAAACGCATTAACCATTTCATTTTAATTTTATTGTGAATAATAAGGTGATTGTCACTTAGTACTTGTACATACTTGGGCTGTTTTTGCCTGTTTAACTTGATTCACATCAGATTCAATCTAAAACCAATTCAGATACAAACTTTTCCCACACATTTTGTAAGTTAAAAAAACATGAAATACAGCTGGCGTCCTCTTTAACGTCTCGTGTGTTTACTTCCATTAGAAATCCTGTCAGCTCGTGTTCCAGAGCTAACTAACCTTGTAACATTTGTGATTTTAAATGTCAGTTCTTTTCCAAATCAAATTAGTGCTTGCTGATCTAACCCAACTCCAAAACTTGAACATTTTGCACCATCGCAGACAACAGTCCTCTCCAAAAACGTGCAGAACTGCCATACACCACCGGCTCACCATGAATCAAATGGAGCTTGAAATTGCGTTTCTAGAGGGAGATGATACAGCGCCTGAGGTTGTGTTTAGGTGTTAATATAGTGGAAGTCTTGTATTCTGTCCAGCTACCTGCTTGTTCCATTTAAACATGACAGTGTACTCAGCGCTCAAAGAGGATTAAGTTTGGATTAAGCTAAAGATCCACTTTGTAACTTTTCTGTTGTTATGCCACAGGTCTGCTTGTCTTTATAGGGCAATACTATTGCTTTGCCCGGAGTGTCTCACAGTATCATTAAACTCATGTATCTCCGTGGAGGTAAACGGGTAACTCCACCAGGCCAAGTTTAGTCATAGACAGAATGCAGGCAAACTTACTTTAAGGTGCACTGTGTAACTTTTTGATTAGGGACACCCTTCTGACAGAAAAGTTACATAATGCACTTATAAAGTTTGATATACCATTTTACCTCAAAATGTAAGTAGTGGAAGTAGAGCTGTACACTGTCCGGTACATTTTCAGGAGCAGACTAGATGATTGAGCTTGTTGATTTGTTAATGCATCATGAAAATAATGAAGGTTCAGAAACTCAGTGCTACAATATGTTATGACGAGCATATAGGGGCTGTTCATTTGTAAGAACTGGAATCAATTCAGTTGCTACAAAACGTTCAAAGGCAGATTTAAGGCAGTGTCCCATCAGTAACATGAGCAGAACTGTAGAAGCTTGGACGAGTGCCAGTGTCTCCACTCTGAAACCTATGTCCAGCTGACAAAATGTTGCTATGAATCATATGTGGATGAGTGAGAGGTCACACAGACATCACACTTCAATACCTAATGATGCATTGTGGAAAGTATAAAGTACTGTATATACTAGTAGGTCCATCAGTCAAGTTTAGACTTTGGAGGAACTTTAAGATTTTTTTAAAGTTAATTTCCACTGACTAGTTCAGTCTAAACAGATTCCAGTTGTCCAAGTCCAAGTAGTTATTCATCATTTACCTTACACATTCTAGTTTTTCTGTGACAGTAAAGTAAAACAGTAAAACTGCATGCTAATATGCACTTCCTGAATGAATGGGC
>KN499909.1:29995-52902 GCA_000787155.1 Scartelaos histophorus | reverse complement strand
TAAGTACAGTACTACTTTTACTTTGTTGTTCATATAGCATCATCCATTTAGCACAAACTCAACTTGGAGCAAAAGGGGATACAGCGAGACGACATAACAACATTCTGCCTGGCAAATGGGTCCGTGCCCTCAACATCGCTCACATAATCGAGGGGATAAGAGGAAAAAAGGAGTGGTGCTCTGTGAGAAAATGTCCATCTGCACAATATCTTGGAAAAAGGCCAAAACAAACAAGTTAAATTTAAACCAGAGAAACGCAGCCAATTTTGGTGTTTAAAGTACTTATAAACAAAGGATTACCGTGATGAAAACGTCCAAGAATTGTCAGTTTTGTGGTCGGTCCCGCCACAATACAACCAATAATCATTGTAACTACTACACCACAGTCTGGCCTCACAAAGAGCAGTGGTGAGATAATGCTACAGTGTGAAGACGAACAGGGAAAGGCTTTATTATGACAGGTGCTGCATTAAAACTGAGATACACACAGACAGAGGAGGAGATACTGTAAAAAATAAATAAATATCGCTGTGCCCTACATAAATTATCTGATAAAATGTAAACAATCTTCCTTGAGAAAGTCTACAAAAATCTACAAATCTGAACTATAAATAGCCTATACACAAAAAATTCACTATATATGTAAAAAGTACAGCTACAACTATTACTTTGTTGTATTAAGTTGTTTATGATTCTCTAATCATAACAGCTAATTAATTGATATGAGTTTCTTCATGTCCAATGGCGAGAGCAAACTGATTGATGATAAACTCTACAAATATTTTAGGGATTAGGACTATTTAGGGGTGATTTTCATTAATTTCTCCAAATTATTTCATTAAAATTGACTAAAAACTCACTCACACACACATATTCTCTAAACTGATTGATGATAAACTCTACAAATATTTTAGGGATTAGGACTATTTAGGGGTGATTTTCATTAATTTCTCCAAATTATTTCATTAAAATTGACTAAAAACTCATTCACACACACATTACACACACATTGTAAATTTAAGGTTGATAATCGATGCGCTAAAAAGTGCAAATATCTGCCCAATATATTGACCAACTGATATATCAATCTATCTCTACTTATCATAAACTGTTATAAAACTGTATTAAAATCTGCATTATTGTGTAAAATTTGTATTATTCTGTAAAATCTGTAAAATTCTGTAAAATCTGTAAATCTGTATTACTATGTGGGCAGAGCATAATATGTAAAAAGGTAAGAGAGCAAAGATTAGGCTAGTATAAATTGGTCAGAAGCTGAATTTAAACTAATGCAGAAAAGGATTGAGTTGCTCTGTGTATGTGGGTCTGCAGCTCTACCATTAAACCACACAATGGCATAATACTTACTAAAGGCTGGGGAACCGAACATGTCTAAATACTATAATCAAATAAATTAGAATTAAAACCCTATATTTCACCAATCGTAGCTTCAACTGTTTTAAAATAAATAACATTAAGATGAAGAAAACAGCAACAACTTCAATGTGTTAAATATGTCAAACTTTAACCCATGAGCCAAGCTTGTACATTTGGTAATATAAATCCTACAACGTTTACTTGATGAGTGTTATAATGTACATATTGCTTAGAGTAGCAGCAGTAGTTCACGCTGACTTGTCTAATTAGATTTTCGTTTAGACTTTGCTATGGTCTCAGTTTGAAGGCATGTGGTCAGTGTGGTTAGAAAGCTGAGGTTTCCCAAATCCATATGATACCTTCATGTTAGCAGTAGGCCCCTTATTCCAGCCTCTGTCTAGATTACCCATGTTAAATAAGGAGCATTGCAGGGAGTGTTTATACTATGCTGCTCCCTAGTGGTGGCAGATAGACATGTCATATTAGTTTCTGGTGTTGCTGAACTGAATTCACTCATAAAAATGTCTTCTTTGGACTCTTAGGCTGCTGGCAGATCTTAAAAAACAATGCCAAAACAAATCAGACACTTGGCAAAAGATTAAATAGTGACTCAGGTTTGTGTTAGTTATACAGTTCCAAATTTAAGGGAATTTTATGAGAAATCCATGTGATTTTAACATATATTACTGATAATAAGCTGCTTACAACACAGTGAAAGAATATGCCACTATATGTGCAGGTGGTGGTTCTTAAATTATGGCCTGGGAACCTAAATGTGAGAAAATATGTTTAATAAAATGTAATTTTTATTTGACCCACTAATGAGGTTACTAGTGAGGTTACAGAATTATTACTATCAAGTGTGGGGAGTGAATAATGCATGAATTTATAAAGTATATTTAAGAATCTGGAAAAAAAAGCTATTAGGACTAACAAAGATAGATACAGTACACAGCCGAGTAAATTATACTAGGTGTATGTAGTTTTCTTGAAGGACCTTTCCTCCCTGACTCAGCCTTGTTGTAAGAATAATATAAATACAGAGTAGTTACTGTGAAAGGAGGTATCTGATACTCAGTTGCGAAGATTTCCTCATTTCCAGTAGAAGAGAGTTGCATGCATGTGTTGCAAGAGGGCAGAAGAGCAAATGGTGATTCAATAAACTGCCAAAAGCCTATAATATAATATAATATAATAAATGAAAGTGCTATCATAGATTTAAATATGCACAACATGACTATATTAATTGGGAAAATAATACACAAGAGAGTATGTATGTTGCACATATGGATTCTAAACACAGCCTTGTGTGATGGACTTACCAGTATCACTTTCTCCACTGGACTCAAGGGGGTAGTAGAGGAGGAGACTCAATTAAGAACTGCATTGAACCATGGATCTACCGACTCTAGCAAACCTAAGAAAAAAAAAGTGACACATGCTTTCATTTTCCACTGTAAGAAACTAATGAATATGTTGGAAACCACACATCAATCCTAAACTTTGACCCAAATGATGCAGTCAACAAAAATTCCAGAAATGTGATTCCACTTTTTATGGGAACAGCAGAAATAAAATGTTAAGAGGTTTTCATGTTTCTGTGCCAATTTCAAACATGATTTCAACATGTATGTGTGCTTATTGGCTGCATGTGTTGCAGTATTTAGCCACTATATGGGTTAAAGTGGTGGTTCCAAGATTGTGGGTTGGGACCTAAAAGTGGGTCACACAAGTTATATAAAGTTTCAATGGGGAAAACAATGTGAAATAGATTTCATGCTGTGAAAAATCTACAGAGGTCAGACCAGCTGGAAAGCAATCTTTTTAGACTTACTTAACACACTTATGAGTGAAAAAAATCTGGTAAATCTACAAAATATAACAATGTGTCTTGAGAAATAAACTTAAATCCAAGTTGTTGTTTGCTTCCCAGCAACCAGCCCCTAAGTGCTCCCATATGCCTATGATGTCAGCCACACAAGTATGATATTTTATGGGACCGGTGGATAAACTAGTTACATCCTCTGGAAGATTCAGAAAACATCAGGTTTAAAATTCACTGTCTTTATTTTGAAGAAATATTTTAGATGTTATCAGCATTGTATAAAGTTAGTTATCTTATTTCCTCGACCTCTGTGAGATTACAAAGTCTTCTTATTCCCAGCATAGTAAAATGTGGTGGGAGGACTCTAGGGGGACAATGTTCTTAAAGGGACATTTTCATCTGACTCAGCTGGGGAGGAGGAAGCTTCTTCATTCAAACAATAAAACAATACAATGTCATTACTGTGAATAGAAGTCTAAACACTCCCTCATTTACAGTTGAAAAGAGTAGTTGCATTTTAAAGAGGGCTTTGAGAAAAAAAAGAACAAAAATAACAAAGAAGCAGTGTGGTAAAAGATTTCACCATGTGAATGTTAAGATTTGATTTTTTTTTTTAATGAGGAACAGATATGTTTAACTGACATTACAATCTCTGTGAGCAAATATTTAATATATTTATATTTCCCTTCTGTGATGCAGTCTCTCACTGATGCTTCCTGTCTTTTGTCCTTATACGGTAGTGGACACTTCCTGTTATTTGGTTCCTCCGTGCTTCACACTTTTTCCTGAAACAGATTACATTGAGTCTAATATGGCATTTCAGTCATGCATATACAGCAGTGGGCAGCAGTGACTCAGTAGTTATAGCCTTCGCCCACCACCTTCAGAGATGTTATTTCAATCTGCATCTAACAAATTAATTAAACTAAATAGACACTCTTCATTTTTACTTGTAGTTTTGATACTACAACTTAAATCTAGAAACTAGGGTATAAGAAAAAAATTAATTCAGTGATATATTGCTATACTTCGTTGCATGATTCTCATATTGATTCAAAATGCATCTGCGTTTTTCATGAAAAATGTATAAGTTCCATTTACTATTCTCATGATGTAATGATTAAATAAACTGTATTTCATCAAATTTTGTTCTCGTGACCATAATATTATACGTAGCTGTTGATAAATCACAATATATTGTCCTTTGTTTTAGCACTAAGATATATATCATGATATATTGAATTGTCACAGGCATATCATGATAAGTATTGTAATGAAGGTACATGGCAAAGTACACCCCTATTAAATACTCATTTGAACAGGTATATTTACTTGAAAAAATAATTCTAGCTGTTTTAATTATTATTTTTTTTTTTTAGTCCAAGAAGTTACATGGTGGAGTTTAAATAGGACAACATTTTTGACCTCATCCTCATTTCAGAATGGTCTTTATTCTTTACTATCTTAAATATTTGTATGTTGATAATTATAGTAATTGTAGTATTGTGGTATCAGATTTGATATTAAGCACTTTTCCTTCCCATAAAAATTTAGCTTAGAATGTTCTGTACATCTTAGGAACACTATTTCACACAACAGGATTTAGCATTAAGTAAGATTTATGTACAGACTGCAGAGATGTATGGAGAGCATTTAAACTGACTGGAGACTATGCACATATGTATACAATCAGACACAGAGATGAGTCCCAGAAATGACCTATGCTCAGTTCGATTAGGAAAAGGAATGTCGTTTTTGGCAGAAAAATCCATCATTCTCGGCCAGTGGTATTTGGGGTCTCACCAAAAACCTGTGTGGGATAACTTTTGTACAATAACAATGAAGTAAAAGTAAAAACGTATTTACTGGAAAAATCCACTTAAGTAAAGTACAGACACCTACATTTTTTACCTAAGTGCAGTACTTTACAAGTTGAACTTTGTTACATCACTGAATATGAGAGACTTGCCAATATTGGAGTCAATGCTCCAGTAAACTATTAGCAAAGACAGTTTGACAGTTAAGAGTTCACTTAGTCAGAGGGATAATCACATGATAAAGTGCACTTATGTTTCTGGCCTAGATGTACAGTATCTACAATTTCATACATGTTAAACAGAGCCCCTTTGAAAGAGGGATAATGTCTTGCTTAAGATAGACAGAAAAATAGAAAATGGCTTAGAAATGCCAGAACAGAAATAAATAATCAGCAGACAGAGGGGGGCATTGTGAAAACTCATGCATTTTCCATGATCACATTACACTACTGCCTTAGTAAGTGAACAACACTGATATTGTTACTGACTCTAAGTCCCTCTGTATTTTCAAACAGTTAAATATTAAATCCATGGGAAATACCATCTGTACGTGAAGGATGATGCAGCTTGTAATCTTAGGGTTCAAGGCTGGTGTACCAGTCAACAGGCATGTCATTAGTTAATTGATTCCAGGAAAGCTTTTTTGCTGATACTTGGTACTTTGTACTTGTGTGCATAGCACAATAATGATTCACTGGCCCTCTGTTTTTCACATGGCAGAGGCACAAAGTGTTTTGGAGATACAAACACCATTGGGAATTAATTCATGCCCAACTTGAGATATGCCGGTTTTCAGCTCATTTCATTTTAATTTCGACCAATACAAGCGGTTGAAATGAGTTTCCTCCGCAGGGTGGCTGGGCGCTCCCTTAGAGACAGGGTCAGGAGCTCAGTCACACAGGAGGAGCTCAGTGTAGACCCGCTGCTCCTTCACATCGAGAGGAGTCAGCTGAGGTGGCTCGGGCATCTGGTCTGGATGCTTCTTGGGCACCTCCCTCGGGAGGTGTTCTGGGCATGTCACCGAGGGGACGGGAGGTGTTCTGGGCATGTCCCACCGAGGGGAGGCCCCGGGGAACTCCCCCGGAGGAGCTGGAGGAAGTGACTGGGGTGAAGGAAGTCTGGGAGTCAGTGCTTAGGCTGCTGCCTCCGCGACCCGGCCCCAGAGAAGCAGAAGAAGATGGATGAAAAACACAGGGGGGCTCCTCCTGCTCCTCTCCATGCAAATGTTGTTTCTTAAGCTATAATATTCCACAGCATAAAACTTAAATCATAATATACAATATGTGTATATTATTTTTGACCAAATGATCAGATCAAATCCTTTAAAATATATACTTACAATATCATATAGCATTATATGGTGAAAATAAGATAACAAAGTCGTTCTGTAAGTGAACAAGAAAAGCAATATTTTCATTTTCACTGTTTTGTTTGTTTCACTGTTTTTTCTTTCTAAATTTGTTTTGCCTTTTATCTTTCTATTGTTCAAATAAGCAACATTTCTCATTATGGAAATATTGTAGCTAGTTTCTAAACTGTGTTAAACTGCACACACTGCTTTCAGCATTATGACATTTAAAGGAAGATCTTGAGTGTTAAGATTAACATACTTCAAATAGAAAGTGAAATACACTGAAGTTGTTTTTAAACTTGTTTCATTTTCAGTTCCTCTGACATTGTTGGAAGGAAAAACTGGTTACTTAGAAAGAGTAGATAAAAATTATCATTGCCCTATTACTGGTAGTTATGATTAGCCAGGGGGATTTCTATGATAATCAAATCTGTTATAATATGTTATAATATGTTTCCTGAGTATAATGCATTCTGGTTTTTTAGGCGTTTCAATGGGGAGTGAAACAGCAACATGACTGGAATTTTAATGCTTGTTTTCATTACTAAAGCTCCCTGTTGGTCTTTAAAGACCTCCTTTGCTACATATCATCTTTTTAACTCCCCCGTGCTCCCATCTGATGAAGCACTCAGATGACCCCTGACCCAGAGACAACTTGCTGTGTGCAGCTGTTTATTCTCATCTGTCTTACATCCTCTGTTGGTGCATTGTTGTCTTTTTATTTTGTGTGTCACATAAGGTCCAAGAAAAATCATATAACACTGCAAGTATCAGAAATATAATCACTGATAATGTGTGTTTTGTATATCCTGGTAAATCTTTTACTAATGCAACCTGAATCTATTAATAACTGGATGCTGACAGCAGCGGGCTGAGGGGAAATTCCAAGGGTCAGTGAATACCCCAAAGTACAGGCATGTGTGCTCCTTATTCTAAAATGTTACACACTGAAGTATATTTGTATGCTACATGTAAATTAAAATAAAAAAGGATGAGAACCAAAAAATGTTCAGAAAAGAGTGAGTTGAGAGCTGGATCTAAATAAAGTGATAAAGTGTGGGAGTGAATCCAAATCTAGACCGGTGGAAGTAGTCTATTTATGGATTCTTAAAATCTAAAAACAAAAATAAGACTAGAGACCTGATATAATAAAGTTCTAATATGTTCCAGGCCAAGCTAATAAAGTGATATGATATTACCCCACCAGTTTGGGCACAAGTCGATAATGGGGACTTTATCAAATTAAATGAAGAGGAGTATTCCAGGGTGACATAAGAGAAAAATGTGTGAAAACGTCATCATACATCTAAACATCTCATGATTACTTAGTCAGAAATATCTCTCTTGTGAACAGGACCAGTGCATGCAGTGCGTTGGCTGGCTCCTCTCACTCCCCTTTCTCTTTCTATTTCTTTTCACCGGTTTACAGCAGACCAAGGCAGCTCAGTATCAGGACGCAATCTGGGACACACAAAGGGAGACTTTGTTATAGAGCTTGAAGAAAACAAGACAAATGACCAACACAGTATTTTTTGTGCAACTTTTCATGGGATTTCTTCTCAGTGTGGCAGGTTAGTTCTACTACATCTGCATGGACAATATAAAATCTGTGTTATTAAGTAAACTATTTATTTGTTTATCTCATTGAACAACATGTTTATAGAGCATAGGTTAGGCTGTGTGATGAAAAGGCTTATCAGTGAAATAGCGACAGGTTGCTTTGCTATTGTGTGCACGAGTCACTTCTAGTCAGGAGAGAGCAGCATCACGTGAGATTTTGTTAAGAAAATAATTGAAATCTGTCACCCTTAGAACAAGAACCACAACATCTGTTAAACATTCCATTCAGAGCTGCGTTTTGCTTACATTTCTGTCTTTCTTTATACCGTAGACTATACAAACTATGCCTGCTTGAGTCTAACTCTTGCCAACTTTGTCTTACTCAGTAGAATTAAAGCTCAGAAGTTAGATCAGATCTGTAGAGCATCTCATCAATGCTTGAGTCTAACTCTTGCCAACTTTGTATCTGTAGAGCATCTCATCACGCCTGTTTAAGCAATAAAAAGATCAACAACAACACTGTAAACACAAGATAAGTTAATCCCACAGTCTGTACTGTGAAACATACAGTCAGCGCAGTAATATCTCAAGATTTACACTGTGCATCTTTAAGCAAACCAGAAAAAATGACAAGGAAAAAAACGACTCTGCTCACCATACAGTCACTATTGGTCACCAGTGTTACTTAGTTTGAGATGTTGTGGTCTATATTACTGGGATGTTTTATATTCCTTTTGTTTTGCAGATGAAAACTGTCCCATAACATTGAATCCATCTAGGGTTGTCATGAAAAATGGAGACCCGGTATCCATCAACTGTACAGCCGACATAGAGCATGAGGGAATGGGATGGGAATCACCACAAGGCGGCATAGAAATTAGGAAAGTCGACCATTTGACGTGGAGCGTGGCTGCCACAAACCCATCCACAGAAGCTATTTGTTTCATCAACCTGAAGAATATGGATCAGTGCGAAAAAAAAGCTGACATTGTTCTATACGGTATGTAAATTACCTTTAAGTATTGCTCAACATGATGGCAATATTAGGATTAGTCTTTTTGCTAAATTTCCACCAGTTTAAAATGTACAGTCATGTGTTAAAATAACACAGTGGTTTGAATCTAGGCTGTTTACAAAGACAACTTTACACATCTCTTCTCTGTTTGTTCAATAATATTATGATTTATTTTTGTTCAGATCACCCAGAAACAATCCAAATCACCTCCAGCAGCAGTAATGGTCTCATGACAGAAGGGAAGGACTTTCTGATATGTGATGTAAATGGTGTAACTCCTGCTGAAAATCGATCAGTGGTGTGGTACAAAAACAATGAGGAATTCATATACAATCAGCCATATTTTATACCAACCAGAGATGTCGACAAAGCGGAGATCAGATGTGAAGCTCATTTGGATCTCAGGCCAGATGGACCATATATCACTGTATCATCACAAATATTCAAATTAAATGTCACGTGTAAGCACAGTTTTGTAACAGATTTATGCAACGTTACACTTTATGTGACCTAAATCTGTTTGTTTTTTGTTTTTGCAGTTGGTCCAGAAATGAATTGTTCTGATCACATGACAATAGCAGAAGGTGAGACACTGGACAGTAAATGCCCGGTACATGGAAACCCCCTCCCTCACGTCATGTGGTTTAAAAATGGACAGCAGATAAATTCAAATGTTCCCCTAAGAAGAGAGGACGCCGGCCTTTATACTGTCAATACGTCCACATTTTCTATAAACATCCCTGTTGCTGTATCGTGTAAGTAAATCATATTTTATACAAATCTGAACAAGTTCACATACAAATTTAATCTATCCATTTCACTTTTTGTTTTATTTGCCACAGATGGACCTGAACTGAGTTGTCCAAACTATTTTACTGTGCTTGAACACACCACTATTAATCTCAACTGCACAGTTAGAGGCTTTCCAAAACCTGAAGTCGCTTTATACAAAGATGGAGAAGAGGCGCATTTAGAAACTATAACAAGAACAGATGCAGGAATTTACACACTTGCTGCCTCAACAGGAAACAAAAATGTCATGCAAACATTTGAGGTCATCGTTCATTGTAAGTTAACACCTGTTTATTACTGTTTTATTCATTTTAATTTCTGATATTTCACCCAACAATACATGTGTTGTTTTTAGATCCTCCATCACAGATTTTTGAGCTAGAAGGCTCAAGTTTTACATTAGGCTCTTCTGTGTATCTGAAGTGTTTTGCCAGAGGAAACCCAAGACCAAAGTACTCCTGGATATATTACAATATTTCAAATGTCTCAGAGAGAAATGTTGACGGGGTGTCGATTTTGGAGATTAAAAATGCCACAAGATTCAACATAGGCAACTACACATGCCTTGCATCAAATGAGCATGGGACAATGTCTAAAACAGCAAGCCTCACCGTGAAAGGTAAAGTTAATCTACATAATGCATCTTTCCTACTCCATTTATACAACTTGTGGCACTTGTGGCTCTAGTGGAAATTGTCATTGTGCCCTTAAGCAAGACATGTCACCCACATTGCAAAGCTATAGTAAATCTTCACTAAGGCTTTGGGTCTTAAAAGGTTCTGTTACGTTAAATAAATTGGACGCTTTGTTAAGTAATAGAAATATTCACTTTTTGTTTGTTTCTAAAGTTTAGGCTTATGAGAGATTAGACCTAATTTCTTTCTGATAAAATAAACAAACAAGTTACCCCAAGTTACCCCAGGCCCATTATAGTTCATTACCGTTTTGCCAACATGAATGGATGTTTGGCAGCTGCGCCGCGTCCTGCGCGTCATTCCTGGAGGCGGGTCGTCTCCAGTCGCTCTCTGCCTGGTGCCCGCTATCCAGAAGGGGCTGACATTTTCCGAACGTTTTCAAACATTTTCCTAGAACTTTTTTTTGACTCTTAGGAGAGCGACGTTTCGACTTATCAGGGGGCAATAATAATCCTTGACTGTAAATCTTGTGTTCTGACGCTAAATGGATTTTTACGACTTTTTGCGCGTCCAGACGGTTTGGTTAACTTTTACGTTGCCCACGCTTATTAACGCGGCAGTAGAAGGTAAGATGTGCCAAATGAAAGTCTGCTTACTGTTTGGGCTATATCTTTATGTAGTTTTCGATGGTTTATGTTTGCTTGAGCGAAAATGAAATATGTCTGGCCTTTTGGCCTGAGTGATATGAAAGCTATTTTAAACAACGGTGCGTTCAAGTGCCCATGCACTGATTTTGAATGGGAGCGTGTGCGTAATATCTTGCGTGTAAGCTGCATCTAGATATTTATTTAACCTTTTATTTGGGTTATTATTAAACAGTGGAATTATTCTTTATCAAGTCAAAGCCAAAACAGTGCGGCAGCAAGTGTAAGGCTTTCAGTGGGTATGGGGTGGGGTATCCTTCCTGAGTCATGAGTCCTTTCCTGTTCACTCCTGGCTGGAACATAGTTGTTGTTGTTATAAGATAAAGTTTAATGCAGTAATCTGAATAACATCATGTCCGGCAGGTGTCAAGCAAGAATGTCCTCTTCAAATAACGCCGGAGAGAATGGTATTGGAATATAAGAGCGAGAGAAAGAGTGCTACATGCAGAGGTATTTCACCTTTAAACCACAGAGAAGAGATCTACTGGCTCGGAAACACTGGAAATCACACCAGCAGTAAAGAATGGGTTGCTGATACACATAACTGGAATGCAAGGCCTGTTTGTGAAGGAGAATTTAACGGAATAGGACGCTGCAGGAAAGAACTAGACTTCATTCTTTACAGTATGTTGGACATTGCGTGTGACTGTGATTCTTGCTAAGAAAACTTTTAACTGTGCATAATTTTTCTCTAGAAAAACCTGACAGTGTTTCCATCAGCATTGAAGGAGGCAATACCACAGTAATGGAGAATGACCTATATTCTCTGGTTTGTGAAATCACAAGTGTTGCTCCTGCTAAAAGTGTTATGGTGCACTGGTTTAAAGGGAATGAATCCTTCACACCAAGAGGTATGTAGTGTGAAATCACAATCTTATTACCCCATTCTGACAAGTCATCATGTACCCCTGAGATATTTATATTGGATTATTTTTGACCAGCCTGGGATGTTGTAGGAGTTGGAATACAAAACAAAAACAAGAGTCGAGTAATATAAATGTATAAATGTATAAATGTACAGTATACCTGTACATTTATACATTAATATTAATCTATGAGTGACTGTTGGGCGTTTGCTCTCAAATAATCATATGATGCCTCAATACGAATAATTGTGAATTTCTGTACTAAATTCATGGTATTTTATATTTCTGTTTTTCTCTAGTTCAAATCATCTGTGAGAACAATTGTAATATTGACAAGACCAAGGACAGTGTGAAGATGTGGTTTAAAACAAACATCACTTTAAACAGAACACAGAATGGAGTGGAGTTCTCATGTGGAGCTATTTTGACATTACCTGAAATACAAGAAGACGCACCTTTAGCAGTGTCCAGACCGCTCAACGTCACTGTCCACTGTAAGAACTTCCACTACTCACTACCAGGGGTGCAACAATAGCCAAAATATTCTGATTTTGTACACACAATAATATCACGGCCTGTCACAATATATCACAGTCTCCTTTGCCTAAATGCATTAGTTTGTTATGGGAGCTAAAAAAACAAACTATATAGACCATGAACATATTTTTAGCCTGAATCTTTTGGAATTTAACAGAAAAAATTAATTCCGACATTTTTTCTGACAATATTGCAATAAATATCTTATCAAAACGTGAATGAGATTTGGATATTGTTGCCTACTCACCACCATAGATACTGTAATCAAAGCCTCCTTCCTTCATCTTTTCTGTATTGTTAATATTGATATTTCTCACAGATTTGCCCAGCATTAACACTACGAAGCTTTCACACATTGTCCCGGTGTTTAGTGGTTATTCCGAAGACCTACGATGTGAAGCAGATGGAAACCCACGTCCAGAAATCAAATGGACCAGCAACGTAGCTCTGCCACCTCAGCAGCCCGACGGCCTCATCTCTGTGACCGAAAAGGGAATATACACGTGCAACGCAACAAATATTTATGGATTCGTCACTCATGAGGTTGAAGTAATTGAAAAAGGTTGGTACTAGTTCATTATTATATTTTATGCATGTGTGTGTGTGTGTGCATCATTCATTAAAGGTGCACTGTGTAACATTTCTAGTGAAGAGTCTGCCACCAGCTTGTCTCCATGGAAATATAATTACTGTATGTAGAATTTTCCACAGGATACATTAAATCTACAGACAGTTACAGCACTAAGAGTAGGTAGCGGAAAAGTTGCGCACTGCACCTTTAAATTGCAGTGCATTTCATGTAATGTTTTTGAAATTATGAATATTTGTTAGTTAGTTGCATTATGTAACATTTCTGGTGGGGATCTATCATCTGCTTTTTTCTATAAAGACGCCATTGTTTTGTCTGGAATATTCCACATTATGCCATTTAACTTACTTATCTCCATGGAGACAAGCAGATGGGACCTGAATTGGCACAAGCTAGATAAGTTTAATGCTATACAATAATATTTCAGGAAATGTAATCACAGACCCACCAGAAAAGTGCACATTTAAAAGAAACATTTATATTATAACATTATATTCTGGCTTCAAGCGTATTAATGTGTCATGTTTTCTCTTACAGTGGACTACTTGCCACTGATAGCTGGATTTGTAGCAGTCACTGTAGTGATCATCTCCATTATCTTTATCTTCATCTACTCCATATACTACAAGAACACCAAGATGCGGCGCTATAATTTAAAAAACCCTAAACTTAGTTCCCACAATGGTAATGTGGCTAACAATGGATGGGATCTGCCACTGCCAATGACCAAACTATGATACCGTTTTATCAGTGTGCCGATTTTTGAAGACTGAAGCTCAACTCAAACTGCCTTAGAACAATGTCTTCCATTTTTCAAACATCACAAAGTACAGTGCAAATGTTTTAACACAGCGAACTCTGACTAAATTAAAAGTAAAACCATGTGCCAGTACCAAACTTTGTAGCTACATTTATTGTGGATCCCTGAGATAATGGAAATTCTGTTAACATTACATACTAAAATAAGAATGTCTTTGATTTTTTGTAATAGCAGCTTTAACTGGCTTGTGGCACAGTGGAAAGTCAAGATCCCCTTAGTTTGACATCTATATCACTGCACATTCGTGAGGTAGGACTTTGGTAGAGGCCTGCATTACCCAACAACTTATGCTTTTGCACTGTATCGTTAAAAAAAAAACAAAAAAAAAACTGAATAGTAAAACATATCGCACAAGAGGAAATTGGGCACAGTTATTAAGCAAATCATGCTCTGTTGCAACCTACATTTTGACATTGCCATTGTCTGCCGAGGTTTACCAGGCTCAAAGTCTTGATTTCAACTTAAAATATATAGAATATTTAAGGCACAGGGTAATAAGACGCTTGTTACTATACTACCTGTCATTGTTTTGTGATAAGGACAAATTTATGACTTTTTTATGGTTTTCTCTCCCTTGAAGGCGTTACAAACTTAACATTTAAAACCTAAAACACAAATAATGCTGTGTTTGAAACAAGATCTCAATCAAAAACTACTGTATTTTATAGACATATTTAAGCATTTCTTTTCTTGTTATTCTGTGACAGTGAATGTGTGAACGATCTCACTTATAGTATTTTGTGTTGTATGTTTTTTTTTTTCCATTGAGCACATTTTATTGTATTATCTTTGTTTAGTCGAAATGCACTTTTTCTATTGGCAAGTCCCTTTGTCTTACCACACTTTTGTGTTAATCAACTTTTTGACTGTATATTTCTTTTTTTCTCATTTGTTTTTGTACTATGATTAATGTATTTATTTATTATTTATATTAAGTGGTAATAGTGAGATGAGAATGACAACAAGACTGCAAAAGATTGAAAAAACTGGAGTAACATGCAGAAAATGTGTGTTAATATTGTAAATATTTTAGACTGTAAATGTTTATATTAAAGTGAGAATTTTTATTACAATTTCTTATAAACTGATATGGTTTTGTGTTAGGACCCTTCATAGGGGAGACACTTCAGGTAAATAGGAAAAAAAAACTTCTAGTCAAACTGTAGTCCTTTCCTTTCATAAGGATTGTTTCATTCACACATGTTAGTCTGTCTACATCTTCAGTAGCGACAGGTCCCAGGGCTGAAATCATCCAGATGATTCTAGAAAAGGTGCATGACGTTTACAGTGGCTTGCATGACATCACAAGGTGGAACAGTTTTCAGGTGAAGCGTTTTCAATTTGAGAGAAGAACTAATTATACAAGGTTTGTGTGTTAAACATGTGTGAATGAAACGAAACACAACACCGGGTATGTTTATAATGAGGAAACGATCTAATATAAATATAGACATATTAAATAATGTAGGCCTAATAAGGGCCCTTTAAATGTGCCATATCACTAACATCTTTCATTGCAGAGTGAACTATTTTGTAGTTTCCAAATGAACTTTTGGATGATAACAGACTAAGGCAGATACATTTAATGTCCTAATGTGAAACTATAGACTGTATATATGACTTTTTTATACAGTCTATGTGTGGAACATTCTGCCCAATTGCAATTTCTTCAGTTAAAAAGGTTCGAATTTCATAATAATTCACCACATATTCACCACATACCTGTAGTACCTCTGACACTCCATGGAACCATTTTTCTTTTTCTTTTTCCCACACAAAAAACACTAAAAAAAACACAAAAAATGCTTAATATAATTGTCAAACATAGATTTATGCAGACCTGACATTGTAAATCTTTGAAAAGTTCAACAGAAACTAAAATTTAAAATTGCCTTTGGAAAATTCTTACACGTTTTAGTCTCATTTACCTTTAAGATGATTATTATCGACACTGGTATACAAAGCATGACTCATTATCAAAAATAAGGAAGCAGGTTGTACTGGTTTGTGCCGCCTTCCTGTTCCGTGGTAAACCAAAAGCCACTACTCAAACCATCACCCATACAGGTTATATACATTATTTGCATATTTACTCCACAGGTGGCACATTTCTGCAGCGTCTCTCCATGACCCGCCTCCTTTGCCACCTCTTCAAAAGGTCACGGCGTGTTTGTGTCAACCCCACCGCAGGGAGCTAAATGACCTACTGCACGTGAAGGCAACGCGGCTACTTTTGCTTTCGGAACTTCCCAAAGCAAATGAAACCGACTCAACCCTATTCTGGACGCCTGATTTTGGACGACGGAAGCTCGACACTTGTATCTATGTTTTATTGTGACTTGGGTAAAAGGTAGCGAAAATGGCCAAAATCGCGTTGTTCGTCGCGTGTAGCTGTTTCCTTTTATTCCCGGGTAGGTAAATCATGTGATGACCTTTGTATTATGTGTTACTATGTGTTATATTGATGGTGACTTTATGTAGCGCATTGCTCTGTCAGACTACGCCCATTGCTTTTCATGCTCTGATTCCGTTATTAGGCCTGCAGACAAAGTTAGGACAAGACAAAAGCCTCGCCAGTTTACACCTATGTAGAATTTAAAGTCACTTACTCATTGAATTGAATAAGTGACTAAGTGAATCTTCTAATAATTATTTTTTCTTGGAGGGTTAATCATCATCTTTTACATTTTTTTCCCCAGGACAATCTGAAGTCGTCTGTCCCTTTGAAATGACCCCATCTAAAATAGTGGTGGAGTATGAAGGTGCATTCACTGTCGACTGCAACTCCACCACAAATGATGTGGAAGGGATGGGCTGGGAGTCAAACTACCAAGGAATTCCTCTCGCAAGCGTTTCTCATGTACAGTTGAAGATTGAGAAAGTGGAGAGATGGGACATAGAGTCTCAGTGCTTTATAAATTTAAAAGATGGTACACAGTGCATCCAAGACCTATCGATCACAGTTTACAGTAAGTTACTTCAGAAAGTTTTGGTGATGGCTTTCAGGTGATATCAGAACTATTTCATGCAGATGGGGGCAGCTAAAATGAATATTGTTAAAATGGAAATACTTGTTGAAATATTTTTTGTCAGTAATCTAGGCCTAATGAGTCTCATGCCCCTCATCTGGGAGTATGATCACTAGAATTTATTTAATATAGAAAATTCAAGGACCAAATCTGTATTCGTAATTACCATGGTAACATTCAATAGAAATACCATGTCATATCAACAATACGAACAAGGGGAACTGATCTGATTTTGCAAACTCTAAATAACATTGAGTTTTGCCTAATTGTTAATGTATATATTTTAGTATGTGTATATCATTTGTGTTTTGCCTTGTCACAATTAGTTATGTTACGTTTATGATCATGTTTGTAGTAATAATGCATTAGTCATACATAGCATTTCTCCAGACATTTTCAAGTCCTACCATGCCCAAAACCTGTTTAGGTTTCAAGATTAAAGAAGCGTGGCCACTTCATTCAAGAAATAATTTCATTTTCAAGTTCGGCTTTTGCTTTGAGCATTTTCTTTATCCAGAGGTGTTATCACCTCATTTGGACCTGTAAAAGTAGTCAATTTCACAGTATTTACTAGTATTAGTATATATATTTTATGAGAGGCTTAAAAGTTTGTGTGTTGTTTGTATTTTTTGCAGAAAACCCTGACAGAGTGTTTATAGAGCCTAAAGACCTACTCTTGGAGGAGAACAAAGATTATGAGCTGCAGTGTAATGTTTCCAAAGTTGCGCCTGTGTCTTCAGTCTCTGTAGCATGGTACATAGGGGATATGAGGATTCAGAAGAAGATGCTTACTGCTGCGCCTGGGACACCACCCCATACCCAGGCATCTGTACTCAAAATAAAGGCACAAAAACACCATCATGGAAAGAAAATAATGTGTGAAGCCAAGTTTGACTTTGGACCAACAGGGCCTCATTTTAGATCAATTAGATCAGATCCAGTGGATCTTCGTGTAGAACGTAAGTGATTTTAAAATGCTTTGTTTAACGGTCCTGGTGCAGTGTTCACTACTTGCTGGTCTCCATAGATGTTTTTCCTGGAGTGTTTCACAGCATTTAACTTGTATATTTGAATGAAGACAAGCAGGCAATGCCACAGGGTCAACTTACAGGCTAGATTTGTAGAAGAATGTATGGTTTTCAGAATATTGAGCAATATAATCATCTGTAATTAACTAAATGTAAGACACCATTAGAGTGACCATTAATTGTGTACTGTGGAACACAAAGTAATAGGCAAAGTAATAATTTATCTATATTAACAAACAGGTAGAAGAACCACCACCAGAAAAAATACAAAAGGCACATTTAACTTGGGAAATGACTACATGTATATTGTTTTTATTCATTTCAGATCAACCCTTCTTTAAAGAGCCTGAAGTGGAGATGGTTGAGGTGCCAACTAGTGGTAAAATATCATTGGATTGCACAGCTCAGGGATTCCCCGCACCTACTTACCTCTGGCAGGTCCCTGAGGCCACTCAAGAGCAGGTGAGGAGTCAACCTGTTTTGGACCTTCAGGGGCCCTTCCCAGGAACTTACAACTGTACCGCATCCAATTCCCAAGGCTTCAGCATCAAGCAGTTTGTTCTCAGAGATGCTCCAAGTAAGATAATTGTCCATTTATTACCTTTGATATGCATTGTTTATTGTTTAATGCTTATACTGTTCTTCATCAGGAAGTGCTCCCGGAACCACTGCTGGAATATTAGTGGCTATGTTTTTAGTGTTCATTGTGATTTTGGCATGTACAGTGTATTACAGACAGAAAAAGTCTTTTGATGCACAGTGACACTAAACTGCCATTTCCCACAGGGGACTACACAGTGCTAGCAGCTGTAGTTGGAGTCCCGGCAGCCCTGGGTTTCTTGCTCCTAATCAGTGGACCATTTATTGTGGCAAGAGACGGGACATTCTCACTGAACAAAGGCGGCTACACCAGAGGACAGGCCTCACAACCAATATGAGTTTTAGTTTTTTCTTTTTACCAAATGAATGAATGGTACTTTTTCATTCAAGGCATGCTTTGTTCTGCATGTTTATTGGGTGAGGTTCTTTGTAATGCAAGCTAGCATTTTGCATGTGTGATGTTATCAGCTGCCTTTAAAACACTACTTAACTGCGTTTCAAACCATTGACAATTGATATTGATAACATCTTGAATCAAAAAGTCGATTTGCATTGCTTCCTAATTTATGATTAACTAGCCCCTACTTGAACTACACAATTCCACCAAATGTAAACTATAATGTCCTCATGGTGCTTTTCACTCCATGCAGCTCAGGAATGTATGAGAAATGTTTTAGTTTTTTTCTCAGTCTTCATTAGGGTACATTACAAACATTAATTGGTAGCAAATGCTAGTTATTTTGGTACTAGTGTATATGAGGTACATATGCTTGGTTTGGGACATTAACAGTCTCTACTTACTGCACTGACTGCGCTCGCCTTTGTGTCTGCCATCTCATTGTCCTTACTGTGTGTGCATGTGTGAGTCTCTTGAACATGTTTACATCAGTGCATAGTACACTGGGTACTCCATCTATAAGCATAATGAGGATAGAACTTGTGTTGCTTTTATATTCGAATGATTTGTGTTCATGAAATAAAGAGCTTTATATTTGTAACTTCCTGATTCAGAAAACTGATTTGTTTAAAGCCTTTTTAGGGTCTTTTTGTCATTTTCCTGCCACATTATGTTATCTCAAAGGACTGGCTTGCATATACAGAGCCAGATCAGCCATACTAATGAGCTGAGAGCATGGTAAATGTAAAGAGGAGCTGCCAATTCAAATGGGCCATTTCTAAAAGCGTGTTCCTTATGTTAGCCCCTGTCATTCCCACAAGAGGTCCTGCCAGAACTCTGTTTGTGTATGCTCTGACCGTGCTGCCATGGCAACCACAGTGACATTGCTCAAGTTTCTCAGAGTTTAAATTTTAGTATTGACGCCAAACTGTTATTTTTAAAATGGAAACTGATAAAAGTAAAGCATATTCAGTGTTAAGAGCTTATATAATATGTTAGGCTACTTCACATTCCCAGCTGTGCTTTTCGTAATTAATATCACAAGCATCTGATTACTCATTGCATTGCAAAAGATTTGAGCCACTTGCTGTACAGAATTGACCATAAAAATGAGTCTTTATGGATTCTGTTTGAAATGAAATGTCTTTTTGCAAAGGCCTGCCACCTGCTGCATTCCCCTCTTTTACTCCAACCCCCCACCCCCAAAGTCATCTGAGATGAAGGGGGCCCTTTTGTCCCAACATAGTTCCCTGCAGAGTTACCAAGCTTGCTCACGCCGGAACTGACTACTTTGTCTTTTTACCTACAGCTATAAAATAATACGATGGATAACTGCATTCTGATTAGATTTCTTTTGTTTTGCATGTTTCACTCAGGTAAGTTCGGACAAATGAATCATCCTTCTTGAACTTTATTAAACATTCAATGCTAAGTCAAAAATGTAATTAACGATGCACACATACAAGTGCATCGTTTACTGCACTAATAGCTGTGTTTTGTTTTGTATGTTCATCTTGCTCTGTACTTGCTACAACGATTGCGAACCACATCCATTACAACCAAACATATCTGTTGGCTTATAATCTATAATTAACTTATAATTTACTTTAAAACATTGTCAGATGTGATTAAGATGTCTATTGCCCACTTGTACACAGGTGCAATTAAACAATTACAGGTCATTTAGAAATGTTCAATAAAACCTTGTTTATCCTTTCAAACTAACAGATGTTGTTTTTATGGAACTAACATAAGAGTATGTTACACAATCAATCTGCTCTCAATGCACACAGTGTAGGAGTGAAGAACTATTATATAAAATCACTCAAATAATAATAACTTGTTCTACTCAAGCAGTATGCTTAGAAGTAACATATGATTTAAAAAAAATAAAAGTAAATAAAAAAATTGTGTCAAGTAAAGCTTGTCACTGATACTTACCCTCTTTGTGATTATACAAACTCAGCATAGCATACTGAAAAGACTAGAAAAGAAAATACTACCCCAAACGGTATGTACATTGGTATAGTATTACAAAATGGGCACTTTCTTCCAAATCAAGTAAAGGTAGCTGAGTGTGTAGAACTGATTTCTCCCCATCTTGGTGGCTGTTGGATGTCTTTAGTTTCAGGTGATGGGTGCTCACTGAGTCTAAAGCCCCCCCGGGTGGTGGTGGGCTTTGGGGAGGCTGTGTCAGTCAGCTGTGAAGCCACTCGGCCAGTGCGTGTCCTGGGATGGGAGTCGGCCATTGGCTCCTCACACACTCAGCAGGAGCAGTCTGTGCAGTGGAAAGTGGACAGCCTTATTGACTGGATCGAGGAACCCATTTGTTATGGAGTGTTTCACACTGCACCAAGGCAATGTGAGGAGAAACTCAACCTTGTATTGTACAGTAAGTCATTTTCTTCTTAACAAGCCTTGGTATTAAACATTGTTAAGAATTTACACTGCACATTACTTTTTACATAGACTTGTACTGTATTTTCATAACCTAATTGCATATTATATTATTGAGACATGACTAATACAAATCTATCATTCATTGAAATAGTTGAATATATTTTAATTGGCAAAAAAGCTAAATTGTTAAATAATCTGTTAGCTTTGTTGCAATTATTACACTCATTTAAAATACATACTATGTAAAGAGCAAATTAAGAAGAGCACTTTTCTATTTGTACAAATTAATTCTTCATATGCTGACTATAAATACCATCCTTGATGTAAGTGGAAGTTGATGTGTTCTTTTGACTGCACTCAAGAGCTCCTCTTTCATATGTGTTATCTGCACAGAGACCCCTGATAGTGTCAGTATTCGGCCTGTGGACCACACTGGCCCCATGGTGGAGGCAAAGAAATACCAGCTGCTTTGTGAGGTGCAGAACATTGCTCCTGTCCAGTATCTCACCCTGAAATGGTACAGAGGAGATACAATGGTCCATAACCACTCTTTTTCGGACCTCACATCTTCTTCGCCAGTCCAAGTGTCTTCTATCCTCGAGATCTTTCCATCCAGAGCTGAAAATGGTGCCAGCTACAGGTGTGTGGCTGAGCTGGAACTGGGACCAGAGGGACCACAGCCTCTACCAAGCGTGACATCTGATTCGCTCAATGTCTCTGTCCAATGTGAGTTATTATATTTTGGTTCATATTTTATAAGTGTGGCCCTGAGTAATATTTTCCTATTTGTGTTTAACACCTTTTATCACTTTATTAGAGCAGTATTTATCATCACCATTACAACTGTATAAGTGGTACAGCTCTACACTATGCGTGAACTAACTTTACTTTTTTAAATTAATGTCCAGTTCCACCAACTTTCATTGGATCTGAAACAGAAGTAGTAGAGCTAATATCTGGCGCTGAAATGGCCTTAAACTGCACTGCTTTGGGGCACCCCTCACCTGTGTACTCCTGGCAGTCACCATCTCCCATGCAACAGACTGGGGATGAACCTGTCCTTATGTCATCCACACTTGTGCCTGGAGCCTACATATGCACAGCCTCAAACTCACTGGGGAAAAGGAGCAAGAATTTCATGGTTAAAGCAAAGACCAAAGGTTTGGAAATGCTAAACCCTGCATGGTAGTATATACACATTGACAACTAATTAACTAACTAATATATGTTTTTGTGTGTGTGCTTTAATCTAGGTGTTTAAAGCAAGCAACAAAGTGGGATATGATGACAACACTTGCAACAATTTCTCATTCCTTATTTCCTTTTTAATCAAAGAGGATTTTATTTTTGCTGTTGTAATAGCAAATCTGAAACTATTTATGCATTAGGTTGTTATCCAACTGAATTAGAAAAAATGCATTAATACTATGTTTATAAATTAACACATATGAACTGTGGCCATGTTTTGACTATACAATTGGTATTCATTACATATGAACATTCCTCAAGTCAAATTTAATAATGAAATAGGGCGTACAAATATAGGCCAGTGTACATTGAATTCC